>JADBJO010013069.1:40000-50000 GCA_016801955.1 Conus betulinus
TCTGGTTAAAATCCTAGTTATCCTACGAACCAGGAGAAAGGGGGGGGGGGGGGGGGGGGTAGGGTATCCTTCTCATTATCGGCTCCAGCCCATTCCGTTCAATTCACACTTGCTCGTTTCTCACATCCTTCATCCACCCCCATCCTCACCTCACATTTTCTACGTTTTTCTCTTGATTTAAATTTATGGTAAATTCAACCTCCCCCCACCGTCTCAACTCCCCGATCTCCACAGGCAGCACCTTCCCAAACACTAATTCTGCCAATTTTCCGTCCCCCCCCCCCCCCCCCCCCCCCCCCCCCCCCCCCCCCCCCCCCCCCCCCGCCTTCTTGCTTAATCGTGGTAGACAGGAGAGAGATGGGAAAGGTACTTAGTTGTTTTCCCGACCCTCCTGCCTTTCCAGTCCCCCCCCCCCCCCCCCCCCCCCTTGGCGCTCCACTTCCTCCGTCCCCCCCCCCCCCCCCCCCCCCCCCCGATGGTAATCGTGGTAGACCCCCCCCCCCCCACACACCACCCCCCCCACCCCCCCCCCCCCCCACTGCCCCCCCCCCCCGAGACCCCCCCCCCCCCCCCCCCCCCCCCCCCCCCCCCCCCCTGCCTCCCCCCTTCCCCCCCCCGGGAAGTGTCAGACACACACACACACACACTCTTGCTCTCTTCACTGCTGTAAATCTAATCGGTGGAAGTGTCAGCTGATATTTCCTTTTTTCCGCCTTCAAATTTAGATGCAGATTTCTGAAACCTCGATACTGAAACTGAGCATCAGCTACCAATATGATATGGTTTATCTTGATAGTGTGGTACTAGCAGTTAGTCCAGTCCAGAATCTAATGGCCCATCGCTAATATTGAATGTAACCTGGTTTTGTGCTGGACCTGGTCAGTTAACCAGTGTATACTGATTCAAACCTGATTTCTATCAAAAGGTCATATCCATATGTATCCCTGTCACAAAAGTTCTACACAGCAGTTAATCTGTTGAAAGAAAGAAGCTTGAATTCTGAAAGCGTTACTTCCCCCGTCTCCGTGAATGTCTTGTTGTTTTTTTCCAGATGTGTACCAGGATGTAACCATTAACCGGCGTGCGGGATATCTTTTCCCTCATTTAATGCCTGAAATGGTAAGCATTGATCATTGAAAGTGATTATTATAAGACTACTTCAATCTGGGAGGAGAAAAAAAAAGGGCACGCACACACGGGAACTGGGAAGTGTGGGAATGAAATGTCAAGCGGGCCAGAAGAGGGGTTAGAAGGTAATCCTTCCTGGTCCAACACACACCAAACACCTTATCCCCAGACGCCGCACGTATCTCAACTTCATTCAGATTTATTCTTCCCCCATCCCTTACACTTTATTCTAATTTAGAAATCCAACGTCCGATAAACCGAAACTAACGGAATGATACCGCGTACCCCCCCCCCCCCCATCTCTCTCTCTCTCTCTGTGACTCTCTCTCTCTCCCTCTCTCTCTCTTCTTTATCTCTCTCTCTCTCTCTCTCTCTCTCTCTCTCTCTCTCAAGGTATGAATTTTGATCGGAAGGGGAGAGAACTGACCGTTTAGGACTGTTTGAAAGGTTGGCACCCGCTATGCCACCTTCCCGTTTAGATACCGTCATGCCAGGTCACCAACCTGTAATGTTGCCCCCCCCCCCCCCCCCCCCCCCCCCAATTGTGCCGTCGCCCCCGCTATGTCGCCCTCTCTCTCTCTCTCTCTCTCTCTCTCCTCTCTCTCTCTCTCTCTCCTCGCACTCGCACACACAATTTTCTCTCTCTCTCTCTCTCTCTCTCCTCTCTCTCTCTCTCTCTCTCTCTCTCTCTCTCTCCAATAACCATAAACAACCCCGAAATGTTGCCGTCCCGTTCTGTCGTCAGCCCGTTACGTCTCCCCCACCCTTTCACACACACACACACACGCACGCACGCGCGCGCGCGCAGCGAGGCGGGTTTCACTCGCTCTCCCTCGTCGTGTTCACCCATACCGAGTCGGACTGGTATTCCCGCACGTCACTTGTCACAAAATTGACATCCACACTTGGGATTCTTATTACTGTTCTATATCCGGACGTCAGCCGTTTAAGAATAGCTTCGACAGGTAGTGCTATATCATTAGATTGCCTTCTGTGAAACACTAGAGACGAGCCGGTGTCCATTCAAAGTATAGGCACATTTTGACCTCGCTTGCTTTCTGTTCGGAGTTGTCAAACATTGGCTTAACGATTTTTTATTTATTTATTTTTTTGGGGGGGGGGGGGGGGGGGGGGGAGGGAGGGGGGTCCTTTCATACCCTCTTCTCGTACAAGAGCTGCTCTCCGTTAGAGGTCAAGGTCAGTTTTGTTGCAGGCAAAATATTCAGAATCTCCTAAAATGCAAATGAAGGGTGCAGTGTCCTTAGATTTAAGTACATTAGCTTTTACCGAAAAGAAGACCTCTCTGTGAAATCACAGACACAAAAGGAAAACTTTTAACAATGCGTATTGCTCTGAACCTTTAGCAGTGCGTGTTGCAAATAACTTCACAGGGTGCATACACAGTAGTAGTCACAACGTCAATATACAGCAATACAGGGCCCGCTGCGGCCGATTTTCTGATATAGTTCCTGAAATCTTGAAGGTTGTAGGACTCGCGAAGATTTTAGACTCCCGAAGTTCGTGGGGCAAACAGGAAGGTGAGGTGGGATTAATTGCTCAGAACAAAGTACATAGTTTGAGAGAATTTTTTTTTATTCGCTTTTATGTAGCAAAGATTCTTTAATTGCTGTGAAGGTAATCACAGAAGTGTTGACTGTCGTTGCCCAAAGCAGGTCTGAAATGATCGTTTTCCTGATACTTTTTTTTCCAAAATACAATCAGTCCCACTCCATTGGCAGCTGTGTGCATTTGTATTTGTGTTTTAATTTCTCTGGCATGTTTTATGGTTTTCAAACAAGTGATGGAGGTATGTGCACAAACTAAACGGATGAAGGGTTTTTGTCGAATGTCGTAGACACCATAGGCAATCATACTTGATTTTGATGGCAAGACTTGTGTCGTTAAAATTCAAATCGTAGAGTGCACGTTTGTCGAAGGCAGATTGTAAAAAAAAATGTTCAAAAACATTTTGGATTTGTGATTTGGGCTATATATCTATGATTTACGGGCATATCTTTTCACTATTCGTTTAAGTTCATCTCTCTGTCTTTCAGTCTCCCACCCTCCACCCTCTCTCTCTCTCTCTCTCTCTTTGTCTCTCTTTCTCTCTTTCTCTCTCCATTTTCTCTCTCGCTCCAGTTTTCCCTTTGCATAGATGTCTAGATTGGACAAAGGTATATCTTACCTAAGAGCAAAATCGCTCTCGTGAACAAGTACTGTGAAAAAGACGTTTTAAGTGCAATGTGGCCCCAAGCGATACTCTGCCTCTGACGATTTACATCGTTCGTTCTTTAATTTAACGTCTATCCACCTAACAGTGATCTTAGACAGTATGTAAGTGTTATGTGTGTGTGTGTGTGTTTGTTGTGTGTGTGTGTGTGTGTGTGTGTGTGTGTGTGTGTGTGTGTGCATGTGATTTTTGGGGGTGTATGCATGCAAACAGTTGGTGTCGATTTGGGGCGAACGTAGGTATGTACAATGCAATTAGGCCTAGATTAAAAAAAAAAAAAAAAAAAAAAAAAAAAATAATAATTAAAAAAGTTTGTTAAAAAAAGTAAAAAACACCACATAACTGGATCCAAAACTTTCAAAGAAACACTAAATAAGCAACTAACACCAAGATTAAGAAAATAAGGTAGACGTTAAAGTAAATGTCCAACTGGGCTCTTGATCAGTCCTTGAACAACTTCAAAAATGTTCGTTTCGTCAGAGATAATGATGTCTTCAAAGACTGACATCGACGGGTTCAGTGTTCAACAACCAAGCAGGTAAATAGGGTTTCATTCTATCGCACAAAAATAGTAGATGGAACGGAGTGATTTGCTGGCCACAAATACAAGTCACATGTTACAGAATTTGGTTTTAAAGGCATTAAGCCTCAATCTAAAAATCAAACTTTTAAAAATCCTCTCTGGTAGAGATTCTTCATACCTGTTTTTATTTGCTGATATCTTGTTAAATAATATCCCTTTTTTGTTTTTTGGTGCCTTTTCCCTTCTTTGAAATAGAATTCCAGGCTGCGTCTTTTAAAAGACTATAACTCTCATGTAAGGATAAAGGAATGCATATCTTTGTTAAATCCTGATCCTTTGCCCTCATTTCAAATAGATGGATTGTGCCTTGAATATAAAAAAGTTGTAAAATTTTTAGGAGTAAATTTAACTTCTAAATTGAGCTGGAATTATCACATACAAACTATTCTAACAAAAGGTAAGAGAAAACATTAAACTTCTTGAAAATGGTGAGTCAACAATCCTGGGGTAAAGGTAAAGTATTAACACATTTAGCTACTGCGCTTGTACGATCAAAACTATCCTATGCCCAGGAGACATTTTTTTCAGCCCCAAAATATTTAATTAAAAAGTTGCAGAGTATCGATAGTAAAGCTTACAAGATAGCTCTTGGTGTCCCGGTTCATGCATCAACTTAAAAACTTATATGGAGATCGGAATATTACCTTTTGAAGAAAATATGAAACTTGCATCTGCAAAATATATTTTAAGAAGTCATCATACACTACAAAATCTTAATACCAGTGAAACTGAATTAAACTCAGAAATAAATTTTCCTAAACGGGCTCAAAAAATTGATTCTCTAAAATCGATAGCCTCATACACACATGACTTATTTACAAAAGCAGGCACTGCACCTCAAAACGTAGCTCCTCGGGTGTCTTTTAGCACTATCCCGGAATGGGAACTTTGTAGAGCAAATTATGACATAGACTATACAAGTTTAAGAAAAAAATGATGGACCCTTGTTGCCAACGAATGTTAAGTCACATATAAATGAAACTTATATAAATCACCTTAAAATCTATACAGATGGTTCTGTACTAGACAATCATTTGTCTGGTTCAGCATTCATAATTCCATCCTTAAAAATAGAGAAAGGTTACCACCTTGGGAAAGAATTTCCATATTTACTGCGGAACTTGTTGCCATTATTATGGCATTAAACTTTCTTCTTGATTTTCGATTTCCTGTATTTCAAATACTACTTTGTGTTGATTCAAAATCAGTCCTACAAGCTCTAAAATTTTCGAACACAAGTGTGAGAGCAAAACTTATATCAGAAGTGTACCACTTAATTCATTTTTTGCATTTACGTGGTTCTTATGTCGATTTTTATTTACATGTACAGTCCCAAGTGACTGGCAGTGCGGTCACACTCTGTACATGAGAAGCAAAGAAGTCCATGGAATGCATCGATCGATCTCTCCTGTACAACCTTCTAAACCAGAAACCGTTGGCAGTTTCCAGTCTCGTGTGACGTGTTGGACGCCTTCGGACTAAAACCATTCCATGTACCCAGACAACTTGCTGTTCATTTTTTTTTTTTCCCCGCATTTTTCGTTTCGACTCTTTACGTTTTCGAGCCCTGTTCATAATTTTAAGTTACATTTCCGATTTCAAACCGTGACTTGCCACCGTTTGTGTATGATGTACCACCGTCTTTCCTCATCAGTTTTCCGCATTTTCCGGTCTTGTCCCCTCTTTCTCTGTCTTTTGTGCTTGTTTCCATTTCCACTTTTTTTGTATTATCCTCTCTCGATGGTATTCCCACGCTGCTCATTCCAGCAAATTTCATACACTGTTATATTGTCTCGTGTTGCAGTGCCTGCAGTTGCAGTCTATACTTCTTTCCTGTGGCGTTCAGCATGAATGGACGACGACGCGCATCCAATTTCGAGGGCCTGAACGAAGAAGCGCAGTCGCCTTCTGCTCCACCTGGACAGGTAAAGACATCATTTGAAACAAGACTTTAGGTCTAAGCCAGGCAAAACGTGTGAATTTTTGACATATGTATACCTCGGCAGATGATACAGAATAATGCATTGAACAGTATTGCCCGGACAGGAATTGTTCTGTGCTTTGTTGATGACTGATGTTTGTAACGTGTAAAGATACCATTAGTCAAATATTCAAGGTCGGTTTGCTGTTGTCTATGAAGTGTACGTTACTAGACGTATTGTTAAGCGCATTGCTTAACTGCGAAGATCAGACGCTAAAATACGGTTCTCATCAACAGGACCACAGATTTCCTGCATCAACGGCTGCGGAACACCCAGACCGGGACGAGCGAACTCGGCGAGTGCAGCTAAGTAGTCTTCTAGCTTCTTGTGCTTCTCATCCTCTCACATTTTTCCCTTCGTTTTTTGTTTTGTTTTTTTTTTTTTTCCAGTGTGCCTGTTCCTTCACAGTCGAGTGGGCTGATGTGGTCCTATCTTGTTCTTGAATAAGGTTTAGTACCTGGTATCAGTGTGATCTTTCAGATTATATTGTTATCGTCATTATGTAGCGCCTGTCCTCGATTAGAATCAAGCTCTGATTGCTTTACAGTCCACACACTCGCATTTTTACACAAGGAACTTCCGACCTGGGTGGAGCTGAATGAAGATCCGCCTGCTGATGCAAATCATTCGTTTTCCATCATCCAGGTGAACATCAGTCACTCAGACTTTTTCTTACAAGGCTGAGAGTCTTTTTATCCTTCAGTTTTATGTCCACTCTATGAGAAAAGTGTCTGCCCTTCTCCTCCCCCTCCAAGGGGCTTCGTGTCCTCTGCCTATGAGGCTTGCTGACCCTTTTTCCTCACCCCTCCATGGGGCTTCATGTCCTCTGCCTATGAGACTTGTTGACTCTTTCCTCACTCCTCTATGGGGCTTCGTGTCCTCTATGAGACTTGCTGTTTGCCTTTCCTCACTCCTCCATGGGGCTTCGTGTCCTCTATGAGGCTTGCTGTCTGCCGTTCCTCACCCCTCCATGGGGCTTCGTGTCCTCTATGAGGCTTGCTGCCTGCCGTTCCTCGCCCCTCCACGGGGCTTCGTGTCCTCTGTGAGGCTTGCTGTTTGCCTTTCCCCACTCCTCCACGGGGCTTCGTGTCCTCTGTCTATGAGGCCTGCTGACTCTTTTTCTACCACTGGATTTTGTGTCCTTTTGTAAGCGTTTTTTTGTCCAATCTCTATCCCTACCCCTGGGTATTGTGTCCCCTTTTTCATAAGATTTGGTGAGCCCGTCCCATGCACCCTCCCCCTCCCTCCCTCCCCTGCGGGTTTTTGTGCCCTCCCTATAGAAGGTTCGGCGTCTCTTAACCCTGAGTTTCGTGTGCTCTTTCTGTAAGGTTCGGTTTCTCCTCTATCCCCCCACCTCCCCCTCCCCCCGACCTGGTTTCGCGTCCTATGTCTACAGGGTTCAGTTACTCTTGATCCCTCCACACGTTTTCTTGTCCTCTTTCTACAGGGTTTCGTGTCCTCTTTCTGTAAGGTTCAGTGTCTATGCCCCCCCCCCCCCCCCCCCCCCCCCCCCCCCCCCCCCCCCCCCCCTCCATCGGTTTCCATGTCATCTCATCTTTCGGTAAGAATCGATGTCTTCTCCCGGGGCGGTTGCGAATCCCTTTATATGAGGTTCGGTGTCTCTTTTACTCCGTCACATGGTTTCGTATCCTCTATTAGGGTTCGTTTTGTTTTGCTTTTTTGTTTTGGTTTCGCCCATTCACAATGACGTGTTCTTTCTTCAAGTTCCGGTGACTCTCTCATTCCCTGCGGCATTGTTTCGTTTCTGCTATCTGTAAAGCACGGTGTATCTTCCTCACCGCCTTTCCAGGGTTTCTAGTCTTTTAGTACGGTTTGGTGTCAATCCTCTCTCTCACCCCCCCACTCCGGGTTTCTTTTTCTGTAAGGATCGGTGTGTCCACCCCCCTCTCCCGGATTTCCTATCCTTTTTCTTTAACGTTCGCCGTTTCTTTTTTTCCCCAACCCCCAGTGTCTCATGTCCTCTTAAATATAAAGATCGGTTCTCTTCATACCCCCCCCCCCCCCCCTTCTTCCTACCCCCCCCTGGGGTTCTTGTCCTT
Organism: Conus betulinus; assembly: GCA_016801955.1. Taxonomy (NCBI): domain Eukaryota; kingdom Metazoa; phylum Mollusca; class Gastropoda; order Neogastropoda; family Conidae; genus Conus; species Conus betulinus. The sequence goes on from JADBJO010013069.1 coordinate 47,984, forward strand.
TTTCTTTATGAATCGTTGCTACTTTTCGCGCCCACAGAGTTTTGTGTCGTTTCCCACGAAGTCCGTGTGTCTTATCTCCTCTCCACAGTGTTTCGGGTATCTTTCTACAAAGATGGTTCTCAAAACGCACACCCAGCCCCTCCTTCTCTACCCCTCCCCCTGGTCAACAGGGTTTTGTCTCCTCTTTCTACTTTGTCCTGCACGTCTCCCCCCCCCCCCCCCCCCCCCCCCCCCCCCACAGAATTTACTGTCCTCTTTCAACAAGGTTCAGTGTTTCCTTCCCCAAGTTTCGTGCCCCCCCGCCCCCCCCCCTCCCCAAAAGGTGTTCTCTGTCGGATTACTTTTTCCTGTACCGTCGGTGCCTCTTCTCCCATTACATGGTTTTGTGTTATCTTTCAAGTTAGGTGTGGTGTGTCGTTTCTCCTTCATGATTTTGTGTTATCTTTCAAATAAGGCTCGGTGTGTCGTTTCTCCTTCAGGATTTTGTGCTTTCTTTCAAATTAGGCTCGGTGTGTCGTTTCTCCTTCAAGGTTTCGTGTTTTCTTTATCTAAGGCTCTGTGTTTCACCCACCCACCCACTTTCAGGGGTGTCCTGTCCTCTTTCTAGAACTGGTGTCACTTTTCACTGCAAGCAGTCTCGTGTTCTCTTTCTACAATGTTCAGTGGCTCTATTCCCCATCACAGGTTTTCGAGTCCAGTTTCTGTAAAGTTAGGTGTCTATCTCCCACTCCTTTCAAGGTTTTGTGTTTTCTTTTTTTATAAGGTTCGGCGTCGCTTTATCCATGAACAGGGTTTTGTGTCTTCTTTCTTTAAGCTTCAAGATCAGTTTCACTTTCCCCCCCCCACCACAAAAAGAGTTTTGTATCCTCTTTCTGCAAGGTTCGGTGTCTTTTCCTCTCCCATAGGATTTTGTGTGTATCTTTCTAAAAGGCTCGGCTTCTCATCAGCCATGGCAGGGCTTCTTCTCTTTCTGTAAGATACTGTTTCATCCCATCCCATTCCCCGCCCACCCCCACCCCCCAACTCATGAACACAGGGTTCCGTGTTCTCTGTGTCCACAAAGGGGTTCTGTGTCCTTTTAGGTTCAGTGTGTCTCCACCTTACCCCCCCCCCCCCCCCCCCCCCCCCCCCCCCCCCTTGACTTTTGTGTCCTCGGAAAGTTCTGATGTCTTCCCCGCGCACCCGTTCCCTGGGATTTGTTGTCTGTTTAGAAGGCTTAGTGTCTTCTTTGCCCCCACCCCCGTCTGCCCCTGTCCCCATTTTGTATCTTCATATAAGTTTAGTGCCCCTCCCCCCCACACCTTTGGTGTCTTCTTATAAGGCTTGGTGCACCCCCACCCCACCCCCCCGCCCGAAGTGTTTGTCTCTGGTGTCTCTCCACACTGCCCCCTATTCTTTATTACATGTTTTCTTTAGGGCTTAGCTTCTTTGTCTCTTGGGCCTTGTCCTTTTTATAAGACTCTACCCCCCCCCCCCCACCCCCTTCCCACGCTTTCCTGTCCTCTCATTGTAACAGTTGGTGTCTTTTTTTTCCCCTAAGACGCTTTCATGTCCTTCCACTAGGCTTAGTGTCTTTTTCTCCTCCAAAGGGTTTCGTGTCCCCATGCTATAGAGTTCAGTGTTTCTTCCACACCCACCCGCTTCCAGGGGTTTTGTGTCCTCTTTCAAAAGAGTTTGGTACACCTTTACACACCCGACAGGATTATATATGCTCTTTTGATAAGGTTCAGTGTCCCCCCCCCCCCCCCAGGCGTTTCGTTTTCTTTTCTGTAATGTTTGGAGTGTCTTCCACTCCACACCCACATCCCCTCGCCCCATGCTTTGTGTCCTCTTTCTATGAGATCCAGTGACCTCCCCCACCCTTTCCTCCCCACAGGGTTTCATCTTTTTCTGTGGGTTCGATGTCTCCTCTCCCCCACCCATGGGGTTTTATGTCCTCTTCTAAAAGTTGAGTGTCTCTCGCCTCTCCTCTCCTCCCCCCCCCCCCCCCCCCCCTGATATTTCATGTCCTTTTTCT
>JADBJO010013070.1:0-18615 GCA_016801955.1 Conus betulinus
ATGTCTACCAAGATGGTACAACTTTTCCACTTTTTAAATCATGTATTGAAAATGCTGCCTCTGTATTCCAGATTCTCTAGCACTGAACCCATCCGTACAGATTTTCAAATAGTTTTTTTGTATGTATTTTCTAAATGAATATGATGACATTTTTTCAATATATAAGGTGGATCTTTTTGGACACATTGAGATAATTTTGTATCTCAAACACGGCCTCGCTTGTAGTTTGCTCCCGCATTCGTTGGGAAAAGTTGTAAGTTAAAAGGACATGCTTAGCTTAAGCAATTTTGTTTCGTTTATATTAGAATCTTTTAGGAGGTTAGAGGCAAATGACTGAATTGATTTTGTAGATTGCGATTCTTTCTGGCCCGTTTCTTTTCACGAAATCTATTTCTGAATTTAACGATACTTCTTTGCACAGAAGGTATCCTGTGAAAGACTCTTGATATGAATTTTGAAGCACATGCTTTTCGTAATGCATTCAGAGGCAATATCTGATTTCACTGTATGTTCCAATGTTAGATGTATTGTGGGAACTCCAGAGCAAGTTTGTAAGACTTGCAGTCAATACTCTGTAGTTATTAATAGATATTGTGGAAGGGGCGCTGAAAAAGACGTCTTGAGCATAGATTAATTGTGACGCGCACAAAGAGTAGTAGATAATAAAGTTAAAGTAGTGTGTCTTGCCCCCACTGTTTGTTTGTTTATAATTTTCAAAAAGTTTTTAAAACTTTTCCTTGCTTTATTTAAGATGTATTTCAAATATGTACATTCCAGACAAAGTTTGGAGGTGTAAGTATACACCCAGGAATTTAACAGTTTTATACATACTCTAAAGCAATGCCATCTAAAGTAAATGGAGGGAGTTTCTCTGGGTCATATCCAGCATTGAAGAGCATAATATTGGTTTTTTTCTACAGAAAGTACAAGCCGTATTTTCATTTAACCCATTGAGTGCCTTTAAGCTACTTCCAGTGCCTATGGGCCGTCCACTGACGTCATGCATTTTTCTTGAATTTCATTCGTTACTATTCCTATCAAAGGACTGAAATAGAGTGTGCGTAGTAAGCCTTATATGTCTGCAGTATTAAAATGATATGCAAATGACCACACGTGTGAGGGAAAGACCATTTTTCATCATCACTGAATGGATGACCAGCCAGCGCTTTGTCCTCGCTTGCAAGATGGCGGCGCAACCTTCAACGAGCGTAGCGGACCCAATTAACGTACTTACACAGCTGAGCGGGCTCAGCTAATCATTTTTGACAAAGATAATAATCTTTTATTCAGCGACTCACTCGAGCATGAAGGTGAGATGATGATAGTGATGGAATTGCCGACCATATTCGTCAGTTATTGAGTCGTGCTGTGCGATCTCAAGAGTGTGTTCAGCTGACTGGGTTACCAACGTCGAACGAGCTAGCCTAGTGTGTACTCTGCACTGTGTGCAAGTGGCCAGCGACGTGTTAGTCAGCGCGAGAGGGGAGCGCGGCCTGCTCGCGGCGTGACACGGTCAGCAGGAAAGGTAGGGGAAGAGGAGGAGTGAAAAGAGAGGGTTGAAGTCCAGCAAGGGGGCGTGGTGGGGGGAGGGGGGCGTGGTCGTGTGAACTGACCTGTCTGCATGAGGTGTTAGGGTCTGGATAGACTTCTAGACTGTTTTTACTTTCATTTACAGGTGTAGTGTGACAATACAAACTTTATTTTCAACTTTTTTTGCTTTGTGTTCTTTTTTGGATGTGAAGCTGTAGTGGTAAAATACATATGTTTTTGATTGTGCAAAAAAATCTATCCCAAATCTAAATGCCTAAATATTTTTTTTATGATCAAAATTAAAACAAAAGAAGCCCAGATTCAAAATCTCCATTCAATTTCCTTCGAAAATCATATATATTTCATTTTTATATCTTTTGTAGTTTCTGAGCTAGAATTTTTTGTTAATTATTACCCCCAAATCATTAGATTTCCCTGGCACTGGGCCAGCCTTTTGTTATGTAATATTTTCAAGCAGTGAACGGGGTAAAAAGCTAACAATTTTATTCAGTTCATGTTGGTATTTAATTCATATATAGTTTAGCCATCTAAAAGGAGTTTTTTCTTTTTATAGTTACCTTCATCCATACGCATATATCATCAGCAAACTGTGCTAACGCTGTATCTTTACATAGACCTTTGGGTAAATCTGCCATCAAAATATTGAATAAAATTGGGGAGATTACTGATCCTTGCGGAAGACCCATTTGTAATTTTTTTGGATTTGAATATACATGTTCTGTTCTTGCTTGAATGGTTCTATTTTCTAAAAATGGCTGCAAGGAACATAACCATTCAGTATTATATCGTTATGTCCTTGTGGTAAGTAAACAGATACAATAGTTAATATTATGTTAGGGTTTACTTGAACTTTAACTGCACATGAATATGAACCAAGGTTGTCTGGTGGAACAGGACTGACACATGGAATGTATTTCTCACCTTCATGAACGTAAATGGCAACATTGATTTATCCAATGCATCCACTTTTTGGATGATTGGAGGATAGTAATAATTATTTAGTTTTGGCAACTGTTCTTTCGCACATTTAGTGACTGCAAGGCTAGTACATTGTATTGTTTCTTCAGCAAGATGTTGAATTAACTGATCATTGACTGGTGGCGATGGATGGGACAGTTCCACTGAAATACCTTGAAAGCTTTGTCTGCCAACATGAATCTAGCAAAACAACTACAATTTGAGTAATTTGAACAGGAAAAGTCAGCATACATGTGTGTTTGTGTGTGTGTGTGTGTGTGTGTGTGTGAGTGAAATGGTGAAACTGACAATAAACAAATCAGGGATGTTGAGTTAGTATCTCAGCAATACTAACTGGCACAAGTGGTGAATAAATAGATATTAGTCTACAGTCAACTTCAAACTCAGAATTTCTGCAAAGTGTTTCCATCACCAGCCATAATATGCGCTAAACATGTTCCTCCAGGGGAGAGGATCGTAGCGTGGGTCTTCCAGGAACGGCTGGTACTGGGAGAGGCTGTGTTGCTGGAAACGGTAGCATCGGGCCACTTTTTTGGATATTGTCCAGAAACAGGCTCCTGATGTGTCTCTCGATGTTCTTGGCGAGAACACTAGCCCCTCTGTAAGTAGGATGGAGGTCGTCCTGGAAGAAGTGCCAGGTGTTGACGTGAAGGTTAGTGTGGCTGATGAATGAGATGCTATCTTCAGTCAGCTCTGATGCCAGCAAGGCGTTGAACAGGTCCCCCTTGATGTTAAGCTGTGAGTCTTTAGATGGTGCAATTTTGCTGATGATGATTTTCATTCTAGGTTGTTCTTTTGAAATGTCTTTGATACACTTATGAATTCTTTGCTGGTTTCTATCGGTGATTTTGATTTCAAGTCATTCACGGCACAGTGAACTAAAACTGCGTCAAAGGCTTTGTCAGCAGATTGACGAGATGATTTGAAGGATGGTCGCAAATCCTTGATCGTAGACGCCTTGTGTGACACTGCATGGAATCCGTAGGACTGGCCCAGTCTTCTGCTATTCACTTTATTTGTCACTGAGTCATGAAGAATCAAAACACTCGGGAGTTCAAGGTCAGGGTTACGATGTGCGTTCTCTTGTTCGGTAGAACTAGGTCTGAGCCTATTGCATCTTTCAGTGGGGCTTTGTTGACTTCATTACAGTTTGCGATTCGATTTTTTTTCTTCTGATGTTCTTTTTTCAGATCTCTTGGGCTTTGTTTATTGTTTCGGTGCCTTTTTTTCATTGTATTTTTCCTGAGTGTTATTGTAGGCCTGTTGGATTGAGGGATACATGGTGGTGATGCTCCCAAACCAGCAGCTTCAGCATATGTAGGCTTACCGATATTGTTGGACTCTGTTTGGGTTCCAACGCTGTTGACCATTTTTTTCTTCCTAACATCATTTGACCGGCGCGACCTCATTCTGCTGTTGAATAATTTTTTCTAAATTTGAAATTCGTGTGCAGAGTGCTGCTACCATTTCATGTAGGTCAGACAGACTAACTCTACTCACGCCGGGCCCGATGTGTTGAGTGCTGGTTCCGGGCGTTGTAGCGCGGTCCATGCCATGAGCAACCAACCTGTCCTCGTCTCTGGTAGTACTTTTCTTACGCTTTCCGACTGGTCGCCTGCCCGCCGACTGTCGGTGTCCAGGATCAGTGTCTCGAGCGCTGATGACTCGGCTGTTCTGTCTCTTGTTCTCCTCGATCTTGTCATCTTCATGAACTTTGCAAAAATTCAGTGCTGCCTTCTGTTTCAGTGTTTGACCGTAGCCACCATCTTGTGTGTGAGAGAGAGAGAGTGTTTGTGTGTGTATGCAAATTCTGTAAATTTGTTTTGTTTCTTCAACTTGTATCTACATTAATCTGTGTGCATGCAAATCCTTTATATTTCTTCTGTTGTGTTTCTGTTGACATGTTGCATGCATATCAGATTTTTGACTGTTGACCACTGTATCAGTGGTAGAAATGAAGCATGCTACATGCACATCATGTAAAAAGGCATGCAAAGGCAAATCATGCTTTTGGCTAAGGAATGCCAGGATACAGTTCCTGATAGCAGAACTGAAACAGTGTGTATTGCATGTTTATTTATGTGTGCCTTTGTTCCCATTGGGAAAGTGTGTGTGTGTGCGTGCGTGCGTGCGTGCGTGTGTGCGTGTGTGTGTGTGTGTGTGTGTGTGTCTCTTGTGTTATGTTTTCTTTCTAGTAAGAGAGTCTGTTGATATTTTAGTTTTTTTTTAAATGAATTAAAGACAAGTAAATGAAAGTGCATTTTTTTCCTGAGTTAGATCTGCCAGCCATCAAAAACCCACTCTCCTCTCCTCTCACACAATATTATCAGCCGGGACCTGAAACCCCATCCCCCCTCCCCCCCCCAACCCTCCCCAAAACACACACACAACATCCTTTCCCTCCATTTCCATGCACACCATTCATGCACGGAATAGCTAGCTGTGAAGCTAAACCTCAGGTTCCTGTGTGTGTATCTGACACTGTTGTGTGTACAGCGAGCACTGGGTTTCTATTTCGAGGGCCAGTGTCACCCAGCAAATTCTGCAAACTGGTTCACTGGTCTTCCACAGTGCAGGATACCGACGCATGTGTGAGCTAGTTGGACATGTGTTAAGCTATATGGCTCATACTTCTGTCTCTTTGCAGAACAGGACACAGGCACCGTGTGTTCTATAGGTCAGCCGGGCTGGCTTGGAAGATGCCATATTACTTAATTTTCTTATGCTCACAGCTTACACACCGTCTCTGATCTTTTGAAAAAAGCAGGAATGCGTTCGCGTGTTCACGCACACACACGCTCTCTCATGCCCGCGCATACATGCACATAAACACACGTGCGCATGCACACACACATTTTTAGTCATACCCAGTTATAGTTGTGTGTGTGTGTGTGTGTGTGTGTGTGTGGTGTGATGAAAAAAAGAATCAAAAGACTGGGTTTGATTTTGTACTTTATTACAGAAGAAATACAGGGTTAGAATTGTTCGCAAAAAAAACTTACTTACTAGTTGATGCAAAAACTTGAGACTTTGGTCATGCCATGTGCGTGCGGCTGCTGAAGTTCAGCTGCATGAAACTGCCATTGTCAGTTACGTTGCGCATTTTGGAAACAAACAAGCTTTAAACGTTTCTAATCCTACTTTTTTGTTGTTCTAGTCTGAGCAGAGGTATGTATCATACTTGTGTACTAATCAGTGAGAGAAAATAATTTTGCCATTAAGCGCTGATGTGAGTTAGTTTTGATCAATTTTGTGTGTATTGTCATTGTTTTAATGTTGCCTGACCACTACATATAAAAAACTTCATGCTGTTTCTTTGTTCTGTGCTGGAAAATAAACTAGTCGAGTTTGGTATTAAAAGAATTGTCTGCCGTTCGCCAATACAGTCCTGTCAGGAACATATAAGTATTATATTCTTCATGACAACAACGAATTGTCAAACTGACAACCCCTTTTTTAACGGGCGCGCTCAACAGTGCTGAAAACTTGGCTACTAGACTTGCTGTGCGCACAGCTGACAGGCAGCACTATGTACAGCGCAGTTAGCAAGCTGGTAGGGAGCGGCCTGCAGAAAACACTGACTTCCCTGACCTTGGCCTGTGCAGCAGTAGGAGAGGTGTTAACTCCTTTGCTTCCCTGAAAACTAAAAGGACTCGCTCTGAACAGCCGTGCCTGAAGTACCTTCAGCTATCAGTAGTGTGGTGTTCATCAGTTACATCCTTTCAGCTACAAATGAAGACGACATAGAATAACAATGTGTTTCTATATTACCACATAGTAAAAGAGCTTACAGTTTAAAGTTACCATCACAATAAAAATTTGTAACACTTAAGAAAGAAAAGAAAGGAAAGGGGGGGGGGGGGGGGGGGAGGGGCATTACTGAGGAGTGGGGATGGAGAGGTGAAGATTCGTAACACACACATACACACGCATGCACGTATGCACACATGTCACCACACAGTACCACCACACCAACACACAGCAAACTCACACACTCACACACACACACACACACACACACACACACACACACACACATTGCGCTCAAACTTGCAACAGGTCTTCCCACCCATGCATCTTGTCTTCGAACATATAATGAAGCTCAGATTTTACTCTTAGGTGATCAGAGGGAAGTGGCTGCCACAAAAATTTGTGATAAGAAGTTTTCCAGTTAAGATATCTCATAATTTGCAGTTTAATTCATGCACCCTCTATACAAGGCACTGCAATTACTTTCTGCTGAATACTGTCACACTGTTCGTTTTATTATAACGACAAAGTAGACAGAGCTGCAGAACAAGGTGCAAAAATGTATATCAGAGTCTCTCAGGATGAATTTCCCGCTTTCCGTTCAAGAACAATATATTAAAGTGGAATCATTTGCTTGGAACCATTTTCTAGAATTCCTTGAAAAAGTCTCACTAAAAGCTTATTTACACAGATTTTAGTATTGCAAACTTAAAAAACACACTCCCACTTTAGCAGGAAGTTATCGTCCCTTTATGTATAGGTGGATAGTCGATGCCTTTACAACAAAATTTAGTAAAAAATGCCTCATGTGTTTGTGGACAGAGCAATACAGTTGATCATATTATCTCATGTGCCGCTATCAAACAATTTATACCCATACTTTCTACATATACTGTTAGAAATTTTTTCAAATCACCAGTATTAATCTATGAATTCTTTCTTTCTTTATCAAAGAGTCCGGTAAGTAAGTACTTATAGTTTCTTACATTTATTATCTCATACTTATGAGGTTACTTTTAAGTGAGTCAATCATTTACCTACTACTAAATTTAAATAATATATACTAAAGGACCATCTTCATCCATCCCCTATCTCTCGCTGTGTCTCTCCCATATCAAAACCATTTGTAGTTTTCGAGCCTTATCATGAGGGTTTTGTTTGTTTTTTGTGTTTGTTTTTGTTAATGCAGTTGTTTTGTTTGTTTGTTTTTTTCGTCTGATATCACCTAGAGTGGGTAGAAAAATTAATTAAATAAATTTGAAACTAACACACACACACACACACACACACACACACACACACACACACACACACACAAAACACAAGCACACACACGCATACACAAACACACACAGTACATCTTACAACATGCTACAACTACTTCTGCTAGGCACAGTATGAGCTGAAGAAGGTGGTCACAGTTTCGGAAGATCTTACCTAGCAACATAGCTTCACACAAAAATCTGGCGTGACTTTGGCTGTGTCAGCTGCCTGGCAGCTTACCCACTACCTGTGGTCAGTGTATGTATATCCAGGTGTTATCAGTGGTTAGTGTGTGGTATCCATGTATTATCAGTGGTCAGTGTATGTATACATCCATGTATTGTCAGTGAAAGCATATCTAGGTCTTGTCAATGTACGTATGTGCAGGTATTATTCCAGTGGTCAGTGTATGTATGTCCAGGTATTATCAGTGGTCAGTGTATGTATGTCCAGGTATTATCAGTGGTAAGTGTATGTATGTCTATATTCTATCAACATATGTATGTCTACTATCAGTGGTCAGTGTATGTATGCCTACTATCAGTGGTCAGTGTGTGTATGTCCAGGTATTATCAGTGGTCAGTGTATGTATGTCCAGGTATTATCAGTGGTCAGTGTATGTATGTCTACTATCAGTGGTCGTGTATGTATGTCCAGGTACTATCAGTCGTCAGTGTATGTATGTCTACTAGCAGTGGTCAGTGTATGTACAGGTACTATCAGTGGTCAGTGTATATATGTCTACTGTCAGTGGTCAGTGTATGTATCATTGTATGTCCAGGTATTATCAGTGGTCAGTGTATGTATGTCTACTAGCAGTGGTCAGTGTATGTTTGTTTACTATCAGTGGTCAGTGTATGCATGTCTATTGTAAGTGTATGTATGTCCAGGTATTATCAGTGGTCAGTGTATCTATGTCTACTATCAGTGGTCAGTGTATGTATGTATGTCTACTGTCAGTGTGTGTATGTCCAGGTATTATCAGTGGTCAGTGTACGTATGTCCAGGTATAATCAGTGGTCAGTGTATGTATGTCTACTTAGTGGTCAGTGTATGTATGTCTACTTTAGTGGTCAGTGTATGTATGTCCAGGTATTATCAGTGGTGAATGTCTGTATGTCCAGGTATAATCAGTGGTCAGTGTATGTATGTTTACTATCAGTGGTCAGTGTATGTATGTCCAGGTATTATCAGTGGTCAGTGTATGTATGTCCAGGTATTATCATCAGTGGTCTGTGTATGTATGTCTACTATCAGTGGTCAGTGTATGTATGTCCCAGTATTGTCAGTGTATGTATGTCCAGGTATTATCAGTGGTCAGTGTATGTATGTCCAGGTTCTATAGTGGTCAGTGTATGTATGTCCAGGTATTATCTGTGGTCAGTGTATGTATGTCTACTATCAGTGGTCAGTGTATGTATGTCCAGGTACTATCAGTGGTCAGTGTATGTATGTCTACTATCAGTGGTCAGTGTATATATATCCAGGTTCTATCAGTGGTCAGTGTATGTATGTCCAGGTTCTATCAGTGGTCAGTGTATGTATGCCCACTGTCAGTGTATGTATGGCCAGGTATTATCAGTGGTCAGTGTATGTATGTCTATTATCAGTGGTCAGTGTATATATGTCCAGGTACTATCAGTGGTCAGTGTATGTATGCCCAGGTTCTATCAGTGGTCAGTGTATGTATGTCCAGGTATTATCAGTGTCTGTGTATGTATGTCTACTATCAGTGGTCAGTGTATGTATGTCCCGGGTATTGTCAGTGTATGTATGTCCAGGTATTATCAGTGGTCTGTGTATGTATGTCTACTATCAGTGGTCAGTGTATGTATGTCCCGGTATTGTCAGTGTATGTATGTCCAGGTATTATAAGTGGTCAGTGTATGTATGTCTACTATCAGTGGTCAGTGTATGTATGCCCAGGTACTGTCAGTGTATGTATATCAGTGGTCAGTGTATGTATGTCCAGGTATTTATCAGTAGTCAGTGTATATATGTCCAGGTAATATCAGTGGTCAGTGTTTGTATGTCCAGGTTTAATCAGTGGTCAGTGTATGTATGTCCAGGTTCTATCAGTGGTCAGTGTATGTATGTCCAGGTATTATCAGTAGTCAGTGTATATATGTGTCAGGTATAATCAGTGGTCAGTGTATGTATGTCAAGGTATTATCAGTGCTCAGGGTGTGTATGTCTACTGTCAGTGGTCAGTGTATGTATGTCTACTATCAGTGGTCATAGTAGAATAGAATAGAATAGAATAAATTTTATTGTCATGAAACCTCAGGGTTTATGGGACACAATATGGTAATCATCGAAGAACAAAACAATCGTTCACAAATTTCTCTAATAATGACTGAGCATTCTCTATAGTCATTAATTGGCTTGGAACAATATTTGAAGCATTAATATATAAGACATTGTATGCCCTTCATTAAAATATTTCTGTTGGCATCAAACTTTTCACAGTGATCAAGAAAATGAACTTCGTCTTCCAATACATTACAATGATTGCAAAGTCTTTGATCTCTAGACATATGTAGATATCGTCCTTTTTCTATTCTTAAGTCATGTGCACGGATCCGAAGTCTTGTTAACACTTGTCTGTGCCTCGGATCTGTAACAGAGATTAAATAATTTTCTGTTTCATATTCTTTTGCAATGGTGGTGTAAAAGTCAAGTTTTGATGAGTTGTTTTTCTTGTCTTTCCAATATCGAATGTATTCATTTTCTAACTTTTCATATATTACAACTTTTAGTTTCCGTATATTGAACGTAAATTGATTTGTCCAAACATGTCCCATATTTATATTTATCAGTATATCTTTAACAAAAGTCAACCAAGGATCATTTTGTCTACTTGATAATGCATGCTTTTATACATTTTATGGGCAAGAGAATTTTCTGACAAATCGAGAATGTGTAGCCAGTATGATATTGTTTGACATGTTATTTTTAAACTCACTGGAAATCTGCCTAATTCTCCTAATACAGGAAGTACCATTGACTTTTTGTTAACTCCAAGCATTTGTTTACAAAAATTTGATATGTATTTTTTCGTTGCAGATTTACTTGTCAGGCAGTCATCAAATAGCTTTTTTATTTCAAAGGAGTTAGTTTGTTTGGTTTGGTAGGGGGGAACCATACTTCTGCCGGTAGATTGATATTGGAGTATTAACGCATCACACAGTTTGATATTGGAGTTATTAACGCATCATACAGTTTGATTATTGTATTTATATTAAATGTTGTATTTCTAAAGGTCCTGTGTAGAGTGTGAATGCTTTGCTTGCTTTGCTCCCACAAGGAAACCTAACACAGAGTAAACTTTTATTCAAGACTGGCACAGCCTTTTAAACTTGAATAAAGTCAGACAAATACAAAGACGAACAATCTAATAGTGGGGGAAAACAAGCACAGGCCAACAACTAAATTGTCTTCATAGTAATGACCTAGCAAAAACTTTGAACTTAAGGAAGGGGGGGGTGGGGGGAAGAGAGGTTGAATATGTAAAAAAATGGGAACATGAAATTAAGAAAATATGAAAACTCTTCACTGGCTGCATAAGGGAACCATCGCAATCCCTCTTAAAGGCAGATTTTCCCCCACTATTAGATTGTTCGTCTTTGTATTTGTCTGACTTTATTCAAGTTTAAAAGGCTGTGCCAGTCTTGAATAAAAGTTACTCTGTGTTAGGTTTCCTTGTGGGAGCAAAGACTACCCTGCTTGTTTACTGTTTATTGTTTACTGTTCCCTGCCTCATTCCATTTCCAATTTCGCTTTGCTTGCTTGTTTACTTAAGTGTTCCTGCGCTTTCAATAGACTTCCATTCATGTGGAAAATGATTCCCAAATATTTGTATTTGTCAGTCGTTTGAATTATGTTTTCACCACAGTAAAAATGGATGGGTACTTTGGTGCTTGATTTGTAAATCTAACAACTTTTGTTTTTCTCTGTTTATTCTTAATCCCCAACACTGGCAATAGTCATTTAAATTATGTATGTATGTCTACTATCAGTGGTCAGTGTTTGTACATCCAGGTACTATCAGTGGTCAGTGTATGTATGTCCCGGTATTGTCAGTGGTCAGTGTATGTATGTCTACTAGCAGTGGTCAGTGTATGTATGTCCCGGTATTGTCAGCGGTCAGTGTATGTATGTCTACAATCAGTGGTCAGTGTATGTATGTCCAGGTACTATCAGTGGTCAGTGTATGTATGTCTGCTATCAGTGGTCCGTGTATGTATGTCTACTATCAGTCGTCAGTGTATGTATGTCCAGGTACTATCAGTGGTCAGTGTATGTATGCCTACTGTCAGTGTATGTATGTCTAGGTAATATCAGTGGTCAGTGTATGTATCTCCAGGTATTATCAGTGGTCAGTGTATGTCCAGGTATTATCAGTGGTCAGTGTATGTATGTCCAGGTATTATTGCCCTAAAAGTTAAGACATACATATTTATAGTTACAAACGTGACACTGAAAATTAAAATTACTTTCAAACAATAAAACATGCGTGTTTCACCAAAATGGGAATTTCAGTCTTTCTCCTTTTGGTAGTGCAAATAAAGCATGCACTCAGCCACTCATAATTATATATGCATACATGTGTGTGCATGTATGAGAGAGAGGGAGAGAGAGATAGGTGATTTATCATTAAAAAATCATTTAGATAAGACATATTCCACACACACACACTCCAGCATTATACTTTCCCGCTTGCTCACAGATATACACACCCGCGCACATGCTTATGTCACAGGTGATCCACCGCCTCTTCTCTGTGTGTTTGTTTAAAAGCGCAGTGGATTTGAACACAAAGCTCTTTTTTGTGCGCATCAGCTTAGCTCTGGGGACACAAAATCGTCTGCCTGATAGAAGGAGCTCAAACTGTCGCGCAAACATGTGCCCACCGTCACTAACAATCGCATGAGCCTTGTTGACCGCATGCCTTTCATACAACTCGCTCATACTCTCCTGTCTCTCACCAACAATCTTGCCACAGATGTTCACAACGCTATCCAAGAGTTTGCTGTTTTATCAGTGGTCAGTGTATGTATATTCAGGTATAAAATCAGTGGTCAGTGTGTGTATGTCCAGGTATAATCAGTGAGTTTGTGTATGGCCAGGTATAATCAGTGGTCAGTGTATGTATATCCAGGTTTTATCAGTGGTCAGTGTGTTATGTCCTGGTATAATCAGTGGTCAGTCTAGGTATGTCCAGGTACAATCAGTGGTCAGTCTGTGTATGTCCAGGTATAATCAGTGGTCGGAGTCTGGCAAGCATCATGGCTCAATGTCGAAACTTGCAGCATCTGCACTTGGGTCATCTGGGGCTTGCGCTCAAGGGATCCTATCAGAATCACCTGCAGAGAGGACTGCCCTTCGCCCACCGCATCACTGACCTCAGGTCTATTCTGTGTGTGTGTGTGTGTGTGTGTGTGTGTGTGTGTGTGTGTGTGTGTGTGTTGTTTTTTTTTGTTTTTTTTTTTTTTTTTTTTTGTTCCTCTGAGAGAGAGAGAGAGAGAGAGAGAGAGAGAGAGAGAGATTGAGAGAGAGATGTTTGATTCTCAGTACAGTTAAAATGTAATTTGGTTTATTGTTACAATTTCTGATTTTATTATTCCATGTACAAATGTTAAAATGTTTCCCTGCTAATTTTTCCTTTATGTTTTTTATGTCTTTCAGATGTTATTTGTATTATTTCCGTTTTCTCATTAATTTATTTAGGTTTTATCCTTTAAAATGTCAGTACAACACTATGTTAATCTGACAGTAAATGGTTTCAGTCAGTCAGTGTGTGTGTGTGTGTGTGTGAGTGAGTGAGTGAGTGTCTGTGTGTGAGAGTGAACGAGTGTGTGTGTGTGTGTGAGTGAGTGTGTGTGTGAGAGTGAGTGCGTGTGTGAGAGTGAGTGTGTATGTGTGTGTGTGTGTGTGTGGTGTGTGTGTGTGTGTGTGTGTGTGTGTGTGTGTGTGTGTGTGTTTGTGTAAGTGAGTGTGTGTGTGTGTAGAAGGTGTATGTGAGCAGATGGACAAGGTGTGTGTCAACAGAGGGAAAATGTATGTCAACAGAGAGAAAGATATTTGTCAACAAAAGGGAAGAGAAAATGTATTCCAGTACAGGGAAGGTAATGTGTTCGTCAACAAAGGGAATTCATGTCAGCAGAGAGAAGGGAAGGTGTATATAAACAGAGAGAAGGGAAGTCATATGTAAACAGAAGGAAGGGGTGTGTCAACAGAGAGAAGATGTATATCAACAGAGAGAAAGGTATTTGTAAACAAAGAGAAGGTAAGTTATATATCAGTAGAAGGAAGGGATGAGTATATCAGTATAGGTATTGTAAACAAAGAGAAGGTAAGTTATATATCAGTAGAAGGAAGGGATGGAGTATATCAAGATAGGGAAGGTGTGTGTCAACAGAGGAAGGGAATTTATGTCAACAGCGGGAAGGGAAGGTGTTTGCACACAGAGGGAAGGGAAGGTTTCTAAGCAGAGGGAAAGGAAGGTGTTTATAAACAGAGAGAAGGAAAGGTGATTGTAAACAAAGAGAAGGGAAGGTGTTTGTAAACAGAGGGAAGGGAAGGTTTGTAAGCAGAGAGAAGGAAAGGTGATTGTAAACAGAGAGAAAGGAAGGTATTTGTAAACAGAGGTAAGGAAAGGTGATTGTAAACGGAGAGAAGGGAAGGTGTTGGTAAACAGAGAGAAGGGAAGGTGCTTGTAAACAGAGGGAAAGGAAGGTGTTTGTAAACAGAGGGAAGGGAAGGTGTTTGTAAACAGAGGGAAGGGAAGGTGCTTGTAAACAGAGGGAAAGGAAGGTGTTTGTAAACAGAGGGAAGGGAAGGTGTTTGTAAACAGAGGGAAGGGAAGGTGTTTGTAAACAGAGAGAGAGGGGAAGGTGTAAACAGAGGAAAGAGAGGGTGTTTGTGAACAGAGGGAAGGGAAGGTGTTTATAAAGAGAGAGAAGAGAAGGTGTTTGTAAAGAGAGAGAAGAGAAGGTGTTTGTAAACAGAGAGAGAGGGGAAGGTGTAAACAGAGGGAAGGGAAGGTGTTTCTAAACAGAGGGAAGGGAAGGTGTTTGTAAACAGAGGGAAGGGTAGAGAGTATGTAAAGAGAGGGAAGGAAAGGTGTTTGTAAACAAAGGGAAGGGAAGTGTTTGTAAACAAGGAGAAGGAAAGGTGTAAACAGAGGGAAGGAAAGGTGTTTGTGAAGAGAGGGAAGGGAAGGTGTTTCTGACCAGAGGGAAAGGAAGGTGTATGTCAACAGGGGAAGGGAAGGTGTGTGTGAACAGAGAGAAGGAAAGGTGTGTGTCAATAGAGGGAAGGGAAGGGAAGGTGTTTGTAAACAGAGGGAAGGGAAGGTGTCTGTAAACAGAGGGAAGGGAAGGTGTTTGTAAACAGAGGGAAGGGAAGGTGTCTGTAAACAGAGGGAAGGGAAGGTGTCTGTAAACAGAGGGAAGGGAAGGTGTTTGTAAACAGAGGGAAGGGAAGGTGTCTGTAAACAGAGGGAAGGGAAGGTGTTTGTAAACAGAGGGAAGGGAAGGTGTATGTCAACAGGGGAAGGGAAGGTGTGTGTTAACAGGGGAAGAGAAGGTAAGGTGTGTGTTAACAGGGGAAGAGAAGGTGTGTGTCAACAGAGGAAAGATGTGTGTCAACAGAGGGAAGGAAAGGTGTGTCTCAACAGGGGAAGGGAAGGTGTGTGTCAACAGAGGGAAGGTGTTTGTCAACAGGGGAAGGAAAGGTGTATGTCTACAGAGGGAAGGAAAGGTGTGTGTCTACAGAGGGAAGGAAAGGTGTGTGTCTACAGAGGGAAGGAAAGGTGTGTGCCAACAGAGGGAAGGAAAGGTGTGTGCCAACAGAGGGAAGGAAAGGTGTGTGTCTACAGAGGGAAGGAAAGGTTTGTGTCAACAGAGGAAAGGCATTTGTCAACAGGGGAAAGAAAGGTGTTTGTCTACAGAGGGAAGGAAAGGTGTGTGTCTACAGAGGGAAGGAAAGGTGTGTGTCAACAGAGGGAAGGAAAAGGTGTCTGTCAACATAGGGAAGGCATTTGTCAACAGGGGAAGGAAAGGTGTGTGTCAACAGAGGGAAGGAAAGGTGTGTGTCAACAGAGGGAAGGGAAGGTGTATGTCTACAGAGGGAAGGTGTATGTCTACAGAGGGAAGGTGTATGTCTACAGAGGGAAATCATTCAACAGAGTGAGGTTGTATGTCATCAGAGGGAAGGGAAGGTGCAGATCAAAAGTGGAAGGGAAGGCGTATGTAAACAGAGAAAGGAGTAGTACATCAACAGAAGAAAGGTGCATGTCATTACATGGAACGGGTATCTCAACAGAGAGAAGGGAAGTTAGACGTCAGCAGAGGGAATGTTTCTGTTAACAGAGGAAAAGTGCATGTAAACCTAGATTAAGTATAATTCAACAGGGCGAAGTGATGGTGTATGTCAACAGGATGTAGGCAATGATTTGGGGCAAAAAAAAGCACAACTTGGCTATCCTTTAGTTGGTAATTTGTAGTGTATGAGTTTTCAATATTTGTTGTTGAAAGTGATGTGAATTGATTTTTGGTATCTTCAGATCAGGTAGTCTGTAAGCTTAGAGATAAACAGATTATAGTTCATACTTAAATGAAGTGGCATTCTTATTGTCCAGCTCGCTTCTCAAAATCTGGCAAGACTTAAGTATTTGGCCATTAGTTTAGAAAAAAAAACTATTTTCTTGGTAGAATAAGCAAATTTAACTAAACAGCATTTCAGCGGCATATGTCCTGCATAAAGAGATCTGTCATTTACCTAGAAAATGGTATCTTTCCAGGGGTGGGAGACCTTCCGTATTGATACGGAATTCTGTATGGTAAATTTTTCCTTTTTTTTGCTCTGAGTGCGCGTTCCGTGTTCCGATTCAGGTTTTCACGCCACTCATATTTGAAATCTGCCATCTTGTTTTCAATGCATGAAGACCGCACCGTCGTGCTTGTCAGAAATTGAGCTGATTAACAAAGAAGCAGAGGCACGGAAGATCGACAATGACCTGAAGAAAAACAAGTGGAGAAATCAATGGATGGATGAGAAGGATGAATTGAATCATCTGTTCCGAAAATGGCTGCATGGCTGCAGAAAACAAATAAAGTGGGTGCTGCTTGCTGTATATTGTGCAGTCGGAAGTTTCCAATCGAATGGAAAAAAAAAGTCGATCGAAGTGCATTGCCAGGAGACGAAACATATGGAGAGACTGAATGCGCTAAAAAACATACATCAACTCTTCCTGCTGCTGCTCCAGTAATGGCTCCGGTGTCTAAAGTTGATTCCCTGCTGGATGCCAAGATTCGGACTTGTGCCCTTTTAGCAGAACACTGCTAGCCTTTGTCACTGGCACCTGATTTAATCTCCTTCAGTCAAAAACTTGCCAAAGATACTTGGAACCTGGAACAGCTTTCCATGTGTAGGAAAAAAAACGCACATATACTATGACACATGGAGTTGCAGCAGCCTCTAGGGAAGATTTATTTTTACAACTGTGTACGAGGTATTTTATTGCTTCCAGGTTCATCCACTCTAACCATTATATTTCATTTTTCAGATACCCAGTGCCACCAGCCACAGATTTCTTTTGTAAGACTTGGTCCACTGCAGCTTTTGATTTTGCTCAGTGTTTGTTCCAATCCAGTGCTAGTGCAGACAGCTCTCTGCTGAATCTAAGCCATGTAAGATTTTAAAAATAACCAAAAAAAAAAAACAGGAATCCTCATTCTTGGACTTATAAATTAAGTGATTGAAATTTGGCCACTATGTCCTATTAACATCACTGGTGAGTAATATTTATGCATTACATCCTATTTTGTTTCGATGGTTTACTGAATTTAAGATGTATACTAAGTACTTGGCATAACATTTTCACTTTGATATTTAAGCCAGGATTCATATTTTGTCATATTTGGAGTCCTTTTGTATAGAAGTAAATTATTAACTTTGTTTTCAAGGAGAGGCCACAGAAGTGTCTTAGCAAGACAAATTTTCTTCAACATCTGACCCCATAGCAGGACCTTGCCCCTGCATCCCACCATGGGTCCAAAGCGGCCTCCTGGACCCCTGGCCTTTTCAGTACAGCTATGATTTTCTGCTTCCACCCTGTCTTTTTAGAATATTATCTTTACTAGCCAGTTTTGACTTTCGGAGTCAATGTATTGTTTTATTTTGTATGAATAGCTACAATGTTTGGTCAGCATGCCTACTGATACTGATAGCCTTCATTTTGAGCATGACCGAGTCTTGCTAGATGTTACCTGTTACTGTTTCCAACTGTGTCATGATGTCAGGATAGTTTGTGAATGTCATCCACAAGACAGTCAGTATTTTGGTATGAACCTATGAGGGAGTCTTTCATTACCTGTCTTCACCCAAAGCAGTGTGTGTGTGTGAGTGTGTGTGTGTGTGTGCATGCCTGCATGTGTGTGTATGTGTGCGTGTGTGTACGCACATGCGTGTGCATGTGTGCACGCATGCTTGTGCGTGTGTGTGTGTATGTGTGTGATAGGATTGAGCAGTGTCACTTTCTTTTGAGGGAGACTTTCTGGCAAGCGCTGAGTCAGATGCGGTCACTGCAGCGACTGTGCATCATGTCCAAGAACGCCACCTTTGACTCCTCCCACATCCAGCACTTTGTGCAGCAGGTCTGTTCCTCCTCACCGCTTTGTTTGCCTTCTCATCTGCCTCTTCAGGTCGTCTGGTCTCTCTCTCTCTTCAGCAGGTCTGTCTCTTCATGTCTTCAGGTCTCTGTCTCTTCAGGTCTCTGTGTCTTCAGGTCTGTTTCTCTTCATGTCTTCAGGTCTCTCTCTCTCTCTCTCTCTCTCTCTCTCTCTCTCTCTCTCTTCTCTCTCTCTCTTTCATGTCTTCAAGTCACTGTACACATGTAGACAGTGTAGGTCAGTGTGTGTATGCAATGTAGTAAGTTAGTGCGTGTATGCAGTGTAGGTCAATGTGTGTATGATTATGAAGTGTAGTTAGTGTGTGTATGCTGTGTAGGTTGTGTCTTTTGTAGTCAGTCAGTATGTGTGTATGCAGTGAAGGTCACTGTGTATATGC
>JADBJO010013070.1:22698-54322 GCA_016801955.1 Conus betulinus
GGGTACTGACAGTGACAAAAAAAAATGAAGTAGAAAGAGACATGGCTTAGGTAACATACATGATTATAATTGTGATTTTGACTATCTTTATAATGGTTTATGTATTTCTGTAGCATGTAATTCTGGGTAAGGGCATACAAATACAGCGGTGCAAGTCTCCTGGAATAAGCAGGTAATCTGTATAATAAAAACTTTGTTTCCAGATGGGCGAGAATTTGTGCAGTCTATGGTTCAATGAGATTTTGTTGAGGTGTTTTTCAAGTGCCTAGATATTTTTGGAACATGATGTTTTCTCCCTGGTTCATCTTGAATGTACTTTATTTTGGGATTCATATTTTACAATACAGAACAAATGTTCTGGAAAGAAAATGATTGGTTTGAATTATTGTCATCTACTTAATTTTAGTCGTAAATTCTATAAAATACTGTCAGTTATTGAAAGGCTTCAATCAGGAAGGTCAGAGAGTCTCATGTTGGGTAAAACAATTCCTTGTTAGTCCAGGAAAAACATTCTGTAACTGCAGGAACAAAAAAAAAAATAGATAAAGCATGTAGCACATGACTAAAGAAGATTTCACTGGCCAACAGCGAAACGGGCTAAACAGGATTTCACTAGCCAGCAGCAAAATGGCTGAAACCATTTGTAAAATCAATTAAAACTAAAGTTGACAAAATTGGTGAAGATGGAATAGTCTGGGTGTTAGAAAATCAGTGTCGCTACTGTGTGTGTTATGTGCTGTACAGTTCTGGTCAGTGGGGTGCAGTTATTGGCTGATCATTACACATTAATGATAAGCTGTGGTCTTGTTTACTGCTGGGTGAACTTTTTGGAGGGGAAGGGGGAGGAGGGTATGTGGGAGATGGGGTGTTGGGGTGGGGCACCACCACAACAAACCACATGTATCATAAAAACAAACAAAAAGTGAACCAGATTTACAGGTTTCCCTTAAGTTTTGTACCTGGACTCCCTTTGCCCTATTCCCTTGTAGCAGTTGTTGGACTAAATCAAACTAGTATTGAAACATCAGACTAAATCAAACTGGTATCAAAACATCAGACTAAATGTAACTGGTATTGAAACATCAGACTAAATCAAACTAGCATTGAAACATCAGACTAAATCAAACTGGTATTGAAACTTCAAGAGTGTCTGCTGTTGGGTTTTCAAAGACAACTGTAATCTGCACATCAGTGTTTGGTGTTGCACATTTTTGTATATGATTTTAGCAGTTGATTTCTCTACATTTATTTTAAGAACTTGATCATTTAGAGGGTGGATACAGAAAAATCTTAAATGACAATCAGCCAATCAGCCAAAGAAACTAACAGAAATCTTCCCTCATCAAGAGACCATTCAGCAGGTCCGTAATTGTTTATAATCCTCACCGCACCACCCAATTTGTAAATGACATACTTTTCCCATTGATTGTTGGAAGGAAGCAATATGATTTGTACATGGAATTATTGATAAAATCCTGCTCTTATTTAGCCTTAAGCAATGTCTTTCTCCTACACTATCCCATCCCTTCTCCAGCTCTGACTTCATGGAAACGAAATACTCATGTGATGGAGGATCTGTATTTCTATATTAGTGATAAAGACCAAATGGTCCTGGTACCTAAAGAAAAAGTGCAGTTTTGCGCATATGCATGTGTACCCCACTTTGGGCTTCATGCCCTCCATTTTCAATAATGGTCCGTTTCAAACCTTTTATTTCTCACATTTTCTTTTCCTTTCAATTTGCTAACAAACTGAAAGACAGAGGGATGGGTGTGCAGACTTGGGCACTACTTGTTAATATGTGGATCTACTGAAATAAATCATTGTTCATATTTATTCTGTTTTTTTCAGAACTAAGTAGAATTGGTACTTGTAAAATAAATCTTTCTCACTTTCATTTGTTATATTCATATATAAAAATAATTCATATATAATATATATTCTGTTAAAAAAAAATGTTATTAAAATGATGTATTAAAACCAACAAGCTTGTTTCGAGCCTTAATCTTATCCCGATGAGAGCAAGGCTAGAAACAAGCTTGTTGGTTTAATACTTCATTTTGATAACATTTTTTAACAGATGTTGCTTCCTAAACGGTTGAGCTTTTTTTTTTTTTTTTTTTTTTTAAAGACATTTTTATATTGTTCGTGATATTAAGTATATATATATATATATATATATATATGTATACATGTTTTAGGATTCTATCACACGTAATGATAAATTTCAGGGATGGATGGGATGGACACAATGCAAATTTCAGGATTGGTGGGATGCCCCAATTCACTTTCATGGTTGGGGACAACCGCCCACTTGCACCCCTACAAAGGTTGATAATGTACATTGATAAACACACACACCCCTTTTCAATCCTTCCATATGGACAGCCTTGGTAGCCTCTCCAGCTTCTCTGGTTCAAGCAGATCTGCACTGACAGGCTCTCATTAAAAGGCTTGTAGTTCCATATGTAACATTGCAAAATGAAAATGATTTTATCAGCACATCACAATTTCATGTAATGTTATGCTTTTTTGGACTGTTGGTGTTTTGACAAATTTAAACAGCACATCACAATTTCATGTAATGTAATGCATTTTTGGACTGTTGATGTTTTGACAAATTCAAACAACTTATTTTTTTAGTAAAACTCCATAAGCATGAAAACCACAGTTTTCATCAAACTGCTGGAATCATGGTTAGCCTGCCTATATGGAAGGTGTTCTGTGTAGTTACCTTCCTTCCATAATAAGTCTGATTTACATGTAAGGACTGAAACATCAGTATACTGAATGTGCTTCCGTGCCCGAATGCTGTATGGGCACTGGCACAGAATAGTATTCAGTGGTGCCTGAACAGCATTCAGGCGTAGGATTGAATTACTTAAAAAGTTTTATTATGCAGTTTCATGTTTTCACTTTTTGCAGCTGTGCATCTCCCTCTCCCTCCCTCCCTCCCTCTCTCTCTCTCTCTCTCTCTCTCTCTCTCTCTCTCTCTCCATATCCGCATAGTTTCATCTCATCTCTGTCTACATCAGTAGATAAGTAATATGTTATATACAAGGCTGATTTTTTTGTACTCCCAGTTCTTATAGAACAGGGAGTACTTTACAATGGGAACAAAGAAATGCTGTCTGACTGTCTGTCTGTGTGTCTGTCTGTCCATGGTCAAAATGTGTTCCACTTGCTCCAGGCAAAACTTCCGGGCCGATCTTTCTGAAAATTTGTAGGCATGTTCATTATGGGTTACGGATGATGCCCAATGTTTTATTTTTACCAGAATAGCTGTTACTAATGGCTATAACAGCCCCAAACGGTTTTTCTTCTTTATGGAATATCTCTGAAAGTTTACCTCAGTGACGAAATACGTTGTGATGCATGTTTGTGACATTTTCTTGTCTATGAAAGTACTGTATTTGACGGATTTTAAAATAGCTTTAGATCTGATAACTGACTGGTAGATCATGGGTATTTTTATAGTAAATATGCTCTTGACATGTACATACATATTCATATTCAAGAGTACATTTATATGCTTTGCATCTTGATTAAACATGTCATAAAACATGGCAATAACAACGTTGAAAATTATAAAAGCACCTGTTATTTTAAGCATTATTTGTCATGCTTTTTTTGTGGTGGTATGCAAAAAGATGAGAGAGAGATAGTGTGTGTGTATGTGTGCAAGCATTTCTGTTCAGATTATTTTGACCAGTTTTTTTTTTTCAGTTAGTCAGCCAGATAAGCATCTTTCCTTTGATTTCTGAATTTGTGGAAACTGATTTAATTTTAAGGCATTTTCAGTATAAAACTTAGTAACAGGGAAGCCTTTTCTTTTTTTTGTGACAAAAGTGTACTAAATTGATTTTGATGATGTGATGGCCCTGATATGGCCCCATGGAGTTGACTGAGATACAAACAGCTTGAATTGAGTCAGTCATATTTTTTTTTTCTGACCTACTCCATGTTGTCATTGCAGTACGCTTATCAAGATACATTTTTCATGAATTATGAAGCAAGTGGAAATACTAAAACAGTGTTGTCTGTTTCCTCTGTAACAAAGCAAAAGCAACAACAAAATATTGCTAAACTAGAAATGTATAGTTCTTCCTATTTGGAGTGTTGTTTGAGTGTGTATGTACGTGTTTGTTTAAAGTTGCAGATTTGCATTCTGGGAGAATATCACTGGATGTATGTTAGTATGAGATTTTTCTCAAGGGTAAATCAGTCAACATAGGCCTTGAGAAACACATGGATGGATTCACATGCTTTTATATACACACATGCTAAGCCTTTTTTTTTTTTTTAATGATTATGCATGGACAGCATGCACACATTAACACATGTACACACACACATATGAAGAAAGATTGGATAGTGAGTCATTTTACAAACCTTGTGGATTCTGAATCTCTTTGTTGACTAAAGCAAAGTGAAATAAAGCTGGCAAAGCAGTGGTGTCAAGCTATATCTGTACAAAGGATGGAATCAGAGGCTTCTCTAGAGTACACAGTCCCGCAAATTCTCATGCATGCTCATACAAGCACGCAATCACTCAAGACACACACTTGCACATGCGCCATACTGAGTTAGGGCCCTTGATTGAATATTCCCCTCCCCCTCTCTCCCTCTCCTCTCTCACTCTTTCTCTCTCTCTCTCTCTCTCTCTCTCTCTCTCTCTCACACACACACACACACACACACACACACACAAAGCAACTAAATATTTTCAGATGGTAAATTATTGCTGACAATTGCTATAGATCCTTTTTTTTCCCACTTAAGACTTTTTTTTCAAGTTTTCATTAATTCTGGATTGATATTTGCTCAAGCCCAAATCATTTGTTTTTTTTTTTTAAAGAAAAACGTATAACTGTTTTGGGGCTGTCTAGGAAAATATTTCTTGGACTACATGTGCAAGCAGACTTATCTTAGCACTTGAATGATGTATGTGTTTGTTTCATGTGTGCAGGATGATGTCCCCTAACTGATGTGGCATGAAAATGGGATTTGACAAACTGATGTGTGACAGCTATAACATCACTCTCCTACGCATTGGAACTTAATCAGATGGGAAGACAAACGGCTGCTTCTCCTCACCTGTAACTAGTTCCATGGTGTACATCTCTTTTGCTTCATTACATCCTCTTGAACTTTGAATAGGTTGCCATCTCTTGACAATTCCAGCACACACCAGCCCATGAGCTGTAGTTGGTAAAAAATATAAACTAGTTCACTCTTTAAATCTGTTGAGGGTACGTAGGATGACATGTGTGTGTGTGTGTGTGTGTGTGTGTGTGTGTGTGTGTGCGCGTGTGTGTGTGTGTGTTTGCGTGCTTGTATTTGTTTCTTTTGAGAAGGTGTTAGACATAGATTTAATTTTGAATGTTGGTTGTTGCATTTTCCTTGAGTTTTGTTTGCATTTGAGGTTGAAAATAAACCAGTGTTCTTTCATGCCTTGCTTCTAAAAGAAGGGCATCGTTAATGGATGATACAGTTTTCCAGTCTTGATATCTTTTTCTCTCTCTTTGTCACGTTGGTCAAGATCACTGGTGGAACAGTACATCGCTGTGTCCACTCATTCTAGACACTTCTCACTGATGGTGTGTGTGCAAAATGTACATATGTATACAAATGATTCAGAACATGTGAGTCAGTATCTTGCATGTTAATGATCATGTGCACTGTGGTGAGAAAGGGTCAGGAGAATAAGAGACATGTAAATGTAAAGATGTAGAGAAAACAGATATACATTCTAGCCTCGACATAATTGTGTGTGTGAGTGTTTACAGTCATGGGAATGACTGTTAAGCTAGAAGAACAGATAAAACCTTTGTCATGATGTCTTTGTTCTTTATAAGATATGTCCGATATACTTATGCATGTTTGTATTGCATAAATACCTATTGTGTAGAAACATTTTTCTGTTTCTTTTTTTTTTTTTTTTTTTTTTTTTTTTTTTTTTTTTTTTTTTTTTTTTTGCACTGTTTCAGAAAAAAGGGAGGGGGATTTTGTGGACTTTTTTTTTGGTATGTGTGTGATTGGGTAATGATTGGCATGGTAAATTAATGTCTATTTAAAGTAAGTTGAGAAGTTCAGGTCTTTCTTTGAAGAACTTGTAAACAGTTGTGTTTTTTTTTCTTTGTTTGAAAGCTGATAAATCGGACAGTGTCTGCTATCTTTATACTGAGAGAAGAATGAAAATGTATGCAGTATTAGATATTTTCTTAATAGTGCAGGTCCTGCTTGCTTTATGTAAGAATTAAAATGTGCTTTTAAAATATAGTCTGTCCTTTGCTTTTTACTTTGAACATAGTTCCTTTTTTATTTTATTTATTTATTTGATCTTTTTTTTGGATCCTGTTTTTTTTTTTTTTTCTATTTCACTTGGACTCGGAGCATAACATGGTACTTATCTGAGATGTCCTAACTTTTTTTTTCTTCCAATTTTTTTCCTTTTTACATTTGTTTTAGCTTTGTATTTGCCATCACAGACAGAAGAAAACAAGAGATCTGGTTGTTGTTGAGGCTCTTCATGTCTGCTGACTCTTCATCCTCAAAGCCTATTTGGGTTGTCAGGAAGAAACTGTCTTCAGGATCTGGAAGATCTTAAGGGATCAGGAAGATTTTGAAATAGCAGAGGCAAAAGATTGATCATGGCGTGCAGACACATAGATACAACAAGTGAAATTTACATGTATTAGCATGTCATGTTTGTGCTGTAAATCTGTTCAATTATTCATCCGTCAAAGAGGGGACACTCTGTGGCTGGGTCCTTAGCTCTTGCCTGGAGGTCTGCAGTTCTACTCTTAACTCAACCATTTTCTCTGCCCAACTCTGCCCTCCGCCATTTTGACTCCCCATTAGTTCTGTGATGTGGTACCCACATTTGAGAGCAGGCAGCTACCACTATATCAATACTGTATTGTGCCAGCCATTTCATTGGAACGAATTCAGAGCAAAGCAATACACTGGATCTTCTGCATAGCATACCAAATGATATCCAATTTCAGATTGACAGAAATCAAATTAAGGCAAATCATTGGTATGTATGTTTATGGGTACTTGTAAATTATGCACGCTTCCTATTAGTTTGCTGTAAACTTACCCTGTTTCAGTGACGGTTAATATGGGAAGGATGATATTCACTACAGAATACTTGTCTGAAATAAGGCAGTCTGTCTTATAACATTGAATCCCTTATGGTTAGGCATTGATCACATACTTTGTTTTGTTTGTAAGAAAGTTCATTGGAGGTGATGATGTCCTTGTCCAGTTGCACTCATTTCATTGGATTCTAATAGTTTGAAGCAGTATTGTACATGGAACTATATGTAAGACTTCATTTTCAACTGAAGGAGGAAGCATGAGTGCAAACTTGAGAAATTAAATCATCTGTCATTAAGTATTTGCAACCTGGTACTGTGGGCAGGTTGTTAGTATATTTTGTATTCATTTCATTGGTCCAGTTATGTTTCATTATTAAAATCAGATTGTCAACTGACATCATTGTTCTGTTTGATGTGGTTTGAGAGTGAGATGTGAACATATAACAGCTGTATGACTTTGTACTAGTGTGCAGTTTTGATTCTCAATCAGCAGCAAGTCCACACATAAATGGAATCCACTCCTCAAGATTACCATGCACAAAGAACTGGCCTGTAACGAGTGTGTGTTGTCATGATTACCAGTTCCAGATCAGTTTGCAGGGTATAATTAGGCAGACAGGAGCTGTCCTAAATTGACAACTTAAAGGACTGGCATGGCTACAATACCTCTGTCATGACTTAATGACAAAAGATGTGACTGAAGGGCAGAGCTGAGGAGATTCCTGATGGCCTAATGACTGTCACAGAACCTCAACACCTGACAGTTGTGACAGGATGAATGAAGATGAGCATTTTTCAGTTCCTCACCATCCTCAGCTTCCCAAACCACCATTCACCTGTTACTTAATGCACACAGTGCCCAGGAGCATATCATAAACAAAAAACAGGAAGGAGAAAAAGATTTGTTATGGACTACTTTTTAAATTGACTTCAGAGGAAGGTTGGGGTTGGGATGGCATTTAGGAAGGCAAGGTATAAACTGTATTCTCAACCTAAATCCAGGCAAATTAGAAAAAAAAAATTGCATATGCAGAATACCTGGAAATGGCTATATAAATCCTGGATGAATTTATCAGAACTCTTAGAACTGAACAGGCTGTCCCATCTAGGATAGTTTAATATGGCAGTGCTATAGATGAGAGAAAGGCCTGGGTTTGGGATAAAATGTTTTTTGATACAAGACATTAATTTGAATACATTGATGATCACAGAGCAGTTTTTGAAGTTTTGATTCAGGCATCGGCATTGGGTGTATTCTGAATAAAGTATTTACCCCAGCAGAGAACTTCACAGGCTTCACATTCGTAAAATGTTTGCTCAGCTGAGTTTCAGTTCCATTTTGTAGATTTAAGCAAGTTCAGTGAATGGGAGCAAACCCTGATGGAATGATGAGGTTTTTCTTTTATTTTGCCAAATTATGCAAGTCCAAATTAAGACATTCAAAAGCGAATAGCTAATCTGGCATACAAAACTAGAAAACGTCATGAATAGCATTCTGGTAATTGCCACAATTACCAAAAAGCACTATCCAGTCTTCCTGCACACACCACCCCTGATCAAAATGTCTCTGGTTTAAAGACATTCATGAATTTTGCAATGGTGCTTATTAAGAAGCCATTTTAAGAGAATAATTGATTTCAAGGAATCTTTGAGATTTTTCATCTCGCTTGTTTCTGGTGCTTGAAATATTTTGTCTGGATCTTGATTTGGTGACTGCTCCTTTTGCCTCCTTAATAGATATAATATGAAATTGTACGATATAAGTTGCTGTACAATTTAAATCAAAAAACAAACCAACCCAACCAAAAAGGATTCAATATGTTAGACATGGATTACATGCACTTGTTTGGATGTTGAAGTGCATTATGAGCGCTGTGATGTTAAAAATCTTGTTCAGGTAGATTGAGTTAGATCTGATGATATGAAGAACTTAACTGACAGCAGATGAGAACACCCCTGTGGGGAAGGAACATATGCAACCAGTGTCGTTACCTTGATGCCACTCATTCTGGCACTGCCATAAGCACTCGCATGCAGAGTTGTTCTGTAGCAGCCCCAGCACCAGAATACCTGGGAGTAAATAGTACATAACACATTGTTCAGGTAGAGGTGACTGCATTGCGGCAGGCAACCTTACCCGTGATGCAAGACTGAATGGGGTAGTTGGGGACAGAAGTTGGCGTCTTGAGATCCATGTTACAATGACATCAAACTTCTCAACAATGGTGCCATCAGAGTCGCGTCGTGCCATCATTTCGGCATGGAATAAAGTCAGCTAGACAGAAACAGGGAACGGAGTGAGGAGAAGGGGGTCAAAGCGGGTGAAGGCAGGCAGGCATAAACGCAAAGAGTGTTATAGAGAGAGAGAGAAGAGAGACAGAGTAGGTTGGATGGTAGAAGCTGTTGTTACAGTGTTAATGTCATAATCTTATAGGTTGTCTTTGTGTCCGTAATTGGAGTTTAATGACTTTAAGTGGTCATGATTGCCTTTTTTTGTTACTGAAAATACATTTTCACGATGATATCACGTAAAATTATCACATGTGTACTTGAATTATCTTTTCAGAACAATGATTTTATCTGCTTTTGATGGTATTAAAACACTAGACAGTATGTCGAAAGATGGAGAATAATGGTCCATCTTATGACCACATATAAAGCAGTGTTTAAAAAAAAAAAAAAAAAAAAAAAGTTACAGATTTTACATTGATTGTTGCTACATTACAATATTGGACCGTAAAGCAAGGAAATAATCATTAATGGAAAAAAAAAAATCATGAAAAAATGGTTAAAATGGTAATTATTTGATTCTAGTCATTTGCTGTATGTTGTTGTTAGTCTTGCACATTCCTTGATTGAATGATGTACAAGAAAGTCACCAGGAAGTATTCATCTTGGTATATGGCAGAACTTAAAGCATGAAAATAATGTTAATACGTAAAATGACAACATATGTTCTTAAATGCTTGGAATGGAGGACACAACAGATAAATGGTGTACAATGAGTGGTCCATCATGAGAAAATGTTTATAGGACATGATGAACTGTGTGTAACTTGCGACAGCTAATGAATTTGAAATTAAAAAAAAAAAAAAAAAAGACCACCAACATTGCATTTAAAAGACTACAAGTTTAAACTCACGTGTCCAACATTGACTTGACTTAGTTCTCTGAATTCCCAGGGGAACATAGGGCCACACGTGTCCAACATTAAAACTGAGAAATTTGCTGTTTATCTTGCCCATTGTTGCTCTTGTGTTCTGTGTATTTCTACAGATCAGTTCATACTACAGACCCTTCAGTGCTGAAACCAGCTTGAAGAGTATGTCTCAGTCACTCAGACTGGCATAAAACTCAGGAAATGCAACCAAA
Organism: Conus betulinus; assembly: GCA_016801955.1. Lineage (NCBI taxonomy): Eukaryota > Metazoa > Mollusca > Gastropoda > Neogastropoda > Conidae > Conus > Conus betulinus. Next base: position 33,177 of record JADBJO010013070.1, read on the forward strand.
GTGCATGGAGGCGACTTCAGGATGGAACAGGAAGAACACTGTCGCACAGCTTAGCACGCTTACATGGCCACCAGATCCAAGCCAAGGTTCAAATCAGGTACCTCAGTGTCTGTCTCATCAAGGATCTAAAATGGGGACCCCACTTTGAGAGCACCATCGCTCACAAGGCAAACAGAACCATCAGCTTTGTCAGAGCAACATTAAGGTTTCAAATAAATCCCCCAAACAGTCTTCCCACACAAGGCCTTGGTGCGCCATGTTCAAGAGTATGCTGGTCCAGTGTGGGATCCTTACCAGGTGGACACCATCAAAACCCTTAAAAGGGCACAGAGTCAAGCAGCCTGCTGCTGAGTCTCTGACGGATTTCTCCAGACATCCAATGTAGAGAAGATGCTGCATATGCTGAACTTGCTAACCTGGCTACAAAGAGAAGAGCAGCAAGGCTCACTGCCTCCCACAAGTTTCACCAGGGTTGACACTGATCAATTCAACGCACCTCCCCACTTTCAGATGCCAGAAGTGCAGTGCCCGTCAGTCCCACCCATCATCCTATCACATTCACATCCTCGAGGACCATTTACAGGCATAGCTATCACATTCCATCCTCAAGGACCATTTACAGGTATAGCTATCACATTCACATCCATCCTCAAGGACCATTTACAGGCATAGCTATCACATTCCATCCTCAAGGACCATTTACACGCATAGCTATCGCATTCCATCCTCAAGGACCATTTACAGGCATAGGAGCTTTTCCCCCTTGAAACAATTTCAACTTCCCTGTTGAAATAACGTTAGGCTCAGCAACCGCACACCATCTCTGGCAGCTGCACTGTCCAGGATAGCCCTCCTTCAATAAATTCTGAACATTGAGAGCAGCGATGGTGGTACGCTGATTTCATTCTCTTTTTCCTCAAAGAGGCAGTAATTTCTGCACCAAGGCACCGACCTAGGCTGTTTCTGTGCCAGGGACGAGAAGCAGCTGCACGTGCGGCAACACTGAGTGGTGTGTATACATATATAGTGTGTGTTGGTGGTGTTGTTTTTAATAAACCGGAGCGCCCTGAAGTTAGCGCAACACAATCATCGGTGTGTTGACGTTAGGTGCCTTTATTCAAGAACAGATAGGTTCCTGTCCCTCGCTCTCATCAGATGATTATCCTGGTTTGTCTTATAGGTATAGGTATGTATGGACGTTAAACATGAACGTTAGATAAGTTAGAGACAAAACAAACAACAACAACAACAAAAAACAACCCAAAACCAAAAGAAACAAAAATTGTGTGAACACCCCTCTGAACAATCTCACCTCGATAGCTTCTGGTTTGTAGAATACTGTAAACATTTATACATTGGAGGATTGGGGGGGGGTGGGGGGGACGTAATAACCTGAGGAGCCTTTACTACCTATTCCGTTATTCTGCTTCTTTCAGTGTATAATCCATTTGATCTTCGATTAATGAAACAAAGATGAATGGTTTCTTGAAATGTTTAGGAGTGATAGGTGAAATGTGCGACCTTTTATAATTAAGTTCAGGTATCCACGATGTCGGCTAGGAGAGAGAAAAAAAGAGGCGAGTCCAACGTTATGGCCTACTGTTGAGCGGGAAGTGATCGTCAGTGGCATCAGGAGGGGAGGAGGAGGAGGAGAGAGAGAGAGGGGGGGGGGGGGGGGGGGGGGGGTACTGAGCCCATTTTAGTTCACTTTGAACTCTACAGTGGAAAAGGAGGGGAGGGGCATTATTCAAAGTCAAAGAGTTGAGTCATAATGTTGATCCGTGAGGTTATAATCTAGTCAGTAGTTATGAAGACAAGTCAAGTGTGTTGTCATAAATCAATGTATATGCAGCACTTTTAAGTCGGTGGGGTTGTGAACAGGGTTATGCCTGGAAGTCTGATGCTTTTATACAGCTATCTTCAGGATTGTTTAGCAGTGGCTTGTTTTACTATCCAGCTTGTGATTCTCACGCCCCACAGATTTCTAACTGGCTCGACATTTCAGACACCATTGTAAAGGGGACCCACCACACCTTAGTCTACTGATCACAAACAGGCTAGATATTCTGCTTCCCTTTGCACACCAACCTCACCGATGTGCGAAAGACCGTGAACTGCGGCAGCACAGTATGTGATCAGTTACCAAATCAGCAATGTGGTCACCAACAATCATATTAAAAGGTGCACCACTGTCCACCACCCTCTGCTGACAGAGGAAGTAACATTGGAATAACAGTGATCAAATGGTGTTGGTCGTTGTTTGAACGGATGAGGACGCATCCAGATATGGCTGTGTAGAACTGTTAGGGGGTTGTAAAACGCCGTAAGATGGGGGGGGGGGGGGGGGGGGAGTGGGGAATTAGGAGGGGTGGAGGCATACGCTCATGAGTGTCTTCGTGGGTGCTTTCACAAAAACCGCAGTTTTTGTTGCTGATGAAAGCATTCACAGATCTGGGAACAACCCTGAGCGGGTACAGGAACATACATCATAGACACAACCAATGACTGAGTGAGGAAGGAACACACAGCTACACACACAGACACGCACGCACACGTGCACGCACGAGCATACACACACACACACACACACACACACACACACACACACGCACGCGCCAACGCGTGCGCACACTTTTTCTTTAGTCAGTCTTAACACACGGTCTTAAAATGCTCAGTTATTAGTTCCCTACCCACCCACCCCCACCCCCTTTTTTTTTTTTTTTACCTTTTCTTTTTTTTTTCTGTACATGGGGTTTGGTCAAGCCCCTTCTCTTCCCAACGCAAACGAGGAGCAAGACAAAGACGGCAAATGCCTAACAGATGAAGAAGACACTAAGAAAAGGTGAACGGAGAGCTGCTCTGCGCTCTATATGAACTACCAGAGTAGAGGAGACCCCAGCGTACTGATATATCAAGATCTCAGCTTTAAGAGGAAGGTGACTTTCCTGATCTACGTGAGGAAGTCGAGGCGTCAGTCAAGACTCTCAGTTAGGGCAAAGCGGCTGGTGTGACAGCATCGCAGCTGAACTTCTGACCCACGAAGGACCGCCGTTATTGACGTCAGGCATGCTATCTGCAACAAGAAGAAGAATACTGGCGAGCGGCCTTCATCATGGATTAAATCACTCATCATCACCTTCGCCCCCCAAAAGGCAATCTTCAACTGCTGAAAGCACTGCACCACAAGCCTCGACAGTCACGCCAGCAAAGCCATGATCAAGTTAATTCTGAACAGATTGCGACCATAGGCAGAAAAGATGGATCAGTTCAGATCATTGCATGTAGCAAATATACTTCACAACGAAAGAATTTGCGCCAAATGTTCATTAAATGAATTTGGAGATGGATTTCATTACGTATTCAAATGGCCATTTTTAATGAGGTCAGGGTGAAACCGCTGACGAAATTCTTGGGAACAAAAATGTAAAAAAAAAAAATTATATAAAAAAAAAACCTTAGCAAAGCTAGTTCGATTTTTTTTGGTTAAAAACAGTTCAGAAAAAAAAGTTTGAATTTGCTCCGTCAGGGGATGGTAGTGCTGTAATCAAATACTCTCTCCCTTTTTTCTTTTGATGTTTACCACCATTTGCGGCTCTTCTGATCTCTCTCTCTCTCTCTCTCTCTCTCTCTCTCTGAATAATTTGTTAGAGTTCATTTTCATGCATTCTGATCGGTGAATGTGTGTGTGTGTGTGTGTGTGTGTGTGTTGAAATAATAAAATTCGTGTGTGTGTGTGTGTGTGTGTGTGTGTGTGCGCGCGCGCGTGCGTGCGTTCGTGACTATGGCTGAGAGATTGGCTTGTCAAGGCCTGTCGATTCTGGCCAAGGCTGGGGAGATATTCTTCCGCCAGGTGCCCACCCTTTTTTTTTTTTTTTTTTCCCCCGCTGCGACGGATATTACATTACGTCCACAGTCTAACGGAAAAGTTGATTTCTTTTGGACTACTCTTCAGTCTCAAGTCTCTGGTCATGCCTTATGCTGTTCTTGAGCTGTGACATGACGGTAGAAGCTGCTACTTTGATTTTCAAGAGTTATGTAGCGTTTTATTAATACATTTCGTTTAGTTTTTTGTTCCCGATAGGGTTCAAACAACACCTTAATAGTCCCAGTAGGTGACTGCGCGACACATTAGTTTTGATCAAGGGTATACGCCATGTCTTGCCCCACCCCAACCCCCTGCCCTCTGAGTAAACAAGGTGGGTTGGACATATTTTCTGCTCTTCCTTTTTTTCTGACTTTTTTCGCCCCCCCCCCCCCCCTCCCCCCTCGAATGTCGAAGGTGTGCGCGCAAGAGCGCGATGTCATCGGTTCCAACTGGCAGGCTGTTGCATGTTAGGAAAAGAAATTGAAATCTGGAAAATATCAGGAAACCCACTTTGAAAAAGAAGCTTTCACATTTTCTTGCGTGTTTATGTGTTATGGAGGAATGATTTATTTCCTTGTCTTTCATACATTCAGTGAGTACGTCTTGCGTGTGTGAGTGGGTTTTTGATTACCTGTACACGATCACCATTGGTTTTAGTTTATTATGATCATAATTATGTTGATCTTCTGTTTTTAGAGTAGTTCAGTAACGTGGTTCTGAACGGTTTTTTTAACATCCCTCTTCTGTGGTTTTAAAATGAAATGTAATTAAAAAAAAAAGAAAAAAAAAAAAAGGGGGGGGGTGGGGGGGGGGGGGGGGGGGGGGGGGGGGGGGGGGGGGGGGGGGGGGATGTCGGAGTTCATCGAGTAAAGTTAATATCAGTGGCTACACACTCATCCAGTCCCATCCTGTCCCCCTAACCCCCCACCCTCTCTCTCTCTCTCTTTTAGCTATTTCCTCCCCCCTTCGAACTCTGTTCCCTTTTTCTGCATTAATAATCAACCTTTATACATCCATTTCAACTGGACCTCGCATACACTATGTATGGTGGGACTTTTAACAGAAATAATGGCAAAAAAGAGGGCTGAAATCAGTTGTATGTTGGACTACCTTGCAGAAGATAGTGAGTCTCGGCTGCTTCCTCCTCTCTTTCAGTAGCGAAAGTCTCAGTTCATGGAGCATGTCATCGCAGATACAGACAGTCCCTCTGAATTTGTTATTTTGTTTCAAAAGGATGAAGCGAGCTGCTTGCCGCTGAATCCGCTCTAACCGATCCCCATCCTTCCCGTGTGGGTCCCAGGTGACGTAGGGTAGCCCACTGAGGTAGCGTGTCGGATTAGCGCGATGTTCGTTAATTAGGCGACGGCCATGACTCCTGCCACGGTTCCTTCTTTGGAAGCCGACTCAGTTCTGAGGAGGAACCGTGTCTTTCAGACGCCATGATAGCGCCCAGGGATTTGGAGGCCAGCAAACATCGCTCAAACTGATTCGGGCTCTAGCTTCGTGTTTGACTGGTTGGACGACCGTTTCAACGTAGGTCCGATGATAGCATGATGCTAGGAGGGCTCAAGGCGGCAAGGTCTAAAGAATTCTCGCTAGCTTGGCGAGAGCCAGCTTTTCACAACTAACTTTCTACTGACCGCTACTCTTCGTTGTTTTGTATTTCGCTAAAACGTCCTCTATTTTAGGAGTGCACTTGTGATCGTTGTACGCTACTTTTCATCGTTGTATGCTACTTTTCATTGATTGCTCGTTCTTTATTTTCGTTGTTCTGAGTGTTGTTTATCTTGCCTGAAGAAGACCAAAGAGGTCGAAACGCGTCGTGGTTTGTCTTGTGATTCGTTTGTCCATGTTTGGCGGATGTATTACTGAAACTTTTAAAGATTAACCACTCGTGAGTTCTCAAGGCTATGAAACTCGTCAGGCTGGCGGTTTCTTTCCATGGGCCTTATATCTAGGCTTACTCTTCGCTCGAATGATGCAACACCTATTTTTGCGCGCAAAAATCCCCGTGGCATGCCCCAGTTCAGCTCGCTGGCCCATACTTCTGAAGTGCAATGTGGCCCGGAAACTGTTTTTCTAGACAGAGTAAAGCGAACTCTTGATCTTACGGAATCTGGGAAGTCATTGATATGGCACAGAAAAAGGCTGTTCACAAACAACACCTGCTTCTTCTTCCTAAAAGACTGGTTCACTCAAAAACGAGTAGGTCACCAGCGCGCATGTTAAAAAATAAAACTAAAATAAAGTGCAACTCAGCCTGTTGGCCCCTGGAGCAAAATTTGGCAACAAGGGGATCGCACACGATATTCAAAAAGTTAAAAGCAATGGCCAGGTTCAGGCCCAGGTAACCATAAAATATCCGGGGAAGTTATGATAGAAAAATCAGTCAATATGCAGGTCTCAAGACTGTCGTATCAATTGATTTTTTAAATGAGACTGCATTTGTGGCAAACTTGATGGCACCCGGCAGTGAGTTCCACAGCCGTACAGAACTAGGATAAAATGAATGTAAATGGCTGTCAATATTTGATGCAGGTATGGCATAAGATTGACCGCCACTCTCCTGGTGCTGCTGCACAAGAAAGGCCTAATGCTGTTTCTGTGGCTTCAGGTTGCCATGTAGAAGGTTAAAGTGAAGACAACTGCGCAGAATGCTCAAAGTTGCAGATTTTCTGGTCGCATGATTGTCTGGGCGTTTTACTCACAAGAGTGAAGAAAAAAGGGAGGAAACAACAGTCTTTCAATGAATTACTTTAGAATCGTCTCCCATGTGCAGCTTGTTGGAAACAAGCATGGCGGCAACGTGTGGTGAGAATAATGTCTTGGAATCAGGAATGGAAAGTCTTCGGATAATCCGGCCGTCAGTGATGAGAACAAGACAAAGCTGAAGAGTTAAAGGAGAAAGCCAACGAGTTTTTTCAAAAGTATGTACTTTTTCTAATATATTGTACGTTTTTCTGTGAAGATTAGTAGGTCGATTGACTTGCTGTCCTTCTAAATCTTTGGCCGGTCAAAAAAAAAAAAAAAAAAAAAAGGAAAAAAGAAAAGGAGAGAACAAAAGGAAAGGAAAGAAAAAGTGGAAAAAGAAGAAGAGAAAGAAAGAAGAAGAAACCGAACGTGAATGATGTTTGAATCACACAGAGGGCAGAAGTTGTTGATTATCATTTTTGCTCACTTCAGTAAGTACTCTCCATTGATTTAGAAGTGCTGGCTTTGTTTCAGATTCATAAACAGAACACACGAACACATTGTAGCGTGCATTCACACTCCCAGCACTATTTTGCCTCTGTCATTTTGGTGGCAGATGTAGGGTTTACACCTCAGTTTTTCGGTATGTTTGGAAGTGGGCTATTCCAGCTTTCTTCCTCAGTACTACATGTATGCACTGGGAAATTCGGTTACGTAGCTCTTACCCAAAGCCAAATTGTAACTCTAATGTGATCCTAACTCTAACTAGCTCTTATTGTATAATCTTATCCAAACCTAATGTGTCACTAATTTACTCTGTTGATAGTTATAATTCTTATCCTTGCTAAATATGTCACTAATTTATTCTGTTGATAGTATGTACATGTATGCAAAATATTTACACAAAAGTTATGAATGAAATCTTGTTCAGGTTGTTTGGAATGTTCAGCCATATCATGCAAAAGATGCACTTAACAGAAAACAGACATTTGCTACTTCACTGGTGTAACTCAAGAATCCCATTCTAAGTATTAAGGATCAAAGATTCAGAAAATGAAAAATTCCCTGATGTTAAAGAGAAAAAAGCTTTACGTTGATGAAATCAGCAAGGTCATCTTTTTGATGACGAAGATATTTTTACATATTTGGAGAGACAGAAAAAGGAAGGGAATGGGGTTTGGAGGGGGAGGAGCAGGACTGAGGTGCCAAGCATTGCAATGCTGTGCAAAGGCTGGAGTCTAGTTAGACAGTGATATCTAGATAAGCACCTGACAGAGACTGATGAAGATTTTGGAAATGTAATTGATGTAAAGAAGGTTTTATGCTGTGTTTCTACTGAATCAGTATGGTTCCTGTGGTATGTAATTTATAGGTTTATGGCTTTGTACTTGTAGTGAAAGAAAAGCAGAACATGTCATGATTCTTTCAACCAAAATGGTGCAGTTTTGTGCTTAAGGTTCTTTGAAGTTGCTTTAGGCATACGACTGTTACTATGCTAGCCTCTGTTTTTTTGTATTGATTAGGCTGGCAGGTGATATAATGATTAATACATGGTAATTGCACACACAGCAATACAAAAATGTCAAGCCAGTCTGATGGTAAAAATCTGCCATGATGGAAAAGTTTTAATGCCATCTGTTTTATTGCCAGATAGAACTATATACTATGGAAACCCCTGAGCATGTAGGAATCCACATCTTTCCCATTGGTATGATTTGACCAGCAACAGAATAGTAAATTAGAAAATCCTATGTTTGTGTTGACATCATTGTACATAAGGGTAAGGCTGTAGGTTAGAGTTTTGACTTTTGAGAATGTCAGTTACCAAACATCAGCGGTAATAGGGGCATCCTGCTCCTTTTTTCAGTGTCTGTACTCTCATTTTGGGTTGTCTTGCATTGAAATAGTAATGTACTCCTACTCCTTCCTTTTTTTTCCTGTTGACAAATAATGAAATATGATTATTTCCCTGCCCCCGATTCATCACGAGCTGTCAGTGCCAGTCATTGAAAACTATCCATTATTAATTGGTTGTTCATAGTCCAAATACGTGGCATTTTTTTTCTAGAAAAGAAATTATTGCAACTTAACATTTGCAATTACTGTGCTTTAAAAAAAAAAAATCATGCAGTTGTCATAAATTAGACTTTGATTAATTTGTTAGGTGTTGAAATCTTGTTTGTAAGGTTTACTTTCAATTAGGTTTGCCTAAATATGGAAGCAGAGATGTAAATTTCTAACTGATCTTTGTTGTTTGGAAGCTGGCAAACAACAGCAGCTGAATGACTAATAGGATTTCTACACCCCCAGCATGCCCATCTCTTCCCTGACCCCCTGCTCCCCTCAACTGGTTCTAATACAGGCTTTTTCTTATGCAATGATTCAATCATCAGCCTGATCTTTATCTTTAGTAGCAGTGTTTTTGAAATTGGTGTATGAATTAGAAAAGCGTCCAGAAATAATGTTGATTTTTTCTGTTACAATGTGACAATGAAGAAAGAGTTAGTACTTTTTACTATGGATGTGCATGCAATATGACACTGCCTCACATACACAGCATGTGCACATGTGTCACACACTCACACACATACACAAATACAGCAAATATGTTACATGTGTGTGTCTGGGAAACTTGTAGTGCATGTCACCTATTACTAGATCGTCCAAGAGTACGGAATACAGTTCACAAGGCTGGTACTAATATTTCACACGATAGATTGACTCCATTGACATAATCTAAAATGTTGAATATTTATCCTTTTTTGTATTATACCCACATCTGTTACGCAGTCCAATAGGGATTTATCTTAAACTTTCAACAACCTCTCATATATGAAAAGAAATTACACACACACACACACACACACACACACACACACACACACACACACACACATGTGGCACGCATGTACGCACACACACAAGCACACTCATATGCACACGCACGTACTCACACAACACGTGCACGCACACGCGCGCGCACGCGCACAAACACACACACACACACACACACACACACACACACACACACACACACACACTCACATGCACACAGACAGACAGACAGACACCACCCCCCCCCCCCCCCCCCCCCCCCCCCCCCCCGCCCCTATTACACAATCCGTCTGTAATCACTTTAAGTGGGAAGACATTAAATTGAAGAAGAAGAACACACACACACACACACACACACACACACACACACACACACACACCTGCACCTGTATAGTCTAAGCAGGATGATCTCAAAGATTAATTTTGTTTGCAAACATGAGTTATTTTATATTGTGGCTGTTAAAATGAGAAACTTGTGATTTGGCTACTGCTATCACAGAACCTTCGTTCACTTAATTGATAATTCATAGATGCTGTCTTTAAAAAAAAAAAAACGATGTTTGTGTGAGACAGAGTATTATTTAGTTATTGATAGTCAATATATTGTCATTTTAATTTATGGAAAGTTTTTGGGAGACAGACTTAAGTATTACTGAGTATGATCATTGTTACATAATTTTATGATTGTACTTCCATTGATATATTAATGCATTGTCTTTTTGTGTTTTCAGAGGAAATCTATGACAAGGCAATCCAGTTTTTATTCGGAGGCAATTGATTGCAATCCCAATGTAGCAGCATATTATGGAAACCGGAGCTTAGCCAACCTGCGCTTGGAGTGCTTTGGCGATGCTTTGTCCGATGCCAATAAAGCTCTGGCTCTGGACAAGACCTACATTAAGGCATGTTCATTATACACTTACTGTGGAATGTTGTGTGACTGTAAGCATGTTGTTCCAGAACAGGGGAAAACTGGTATTGACAGGTCATTTAAAAGTTGAATTGAAATCTTATGCATGGTAATAACAATGATTACTTTGTGTATTAATATACATTATTTACTTTTGCCAAGATGTCATCAGTTGATCAAATCATGAATAACAGTTTTTTTGTTTTCTTTAGAAGGTGCTTTAGAAAATAAGAGTACTCTAATTCCATTCACAGATATGGTAGTTTGGAATCTAAGATGGACAAATTCAGTCAGATACCAAGTCCTGTTTTCTTAGAACTATGGGCTCTTAGTTTATTGCCTCATGCTTTGGGTAAGACTCGCTTATTGTGCCCTGAGGAAAAGACTGCAACCTGAAGAAGTGATCTACCTCCAGTCTACTCTCTACTGCCCCTCCTCTTCACAGCCCTCCCTCTATCACATCACTGTCTCCAGTCTCATCATTCATGGAGAATATGTCCAAATGGTACTGAGATTTTCTTGATTCTAAAACGATAGCAGTATCCACAGAGGCACTTCCACTGAAGTTTTAAGAGTAATTGTACTTTTAAACTGCTCTTTTTTGAGTCTTTCCCCCCCCCCCCCCCCCCCCCCCCCCCTTTTGTATACCTTTGTAATTACAAGTTTCTCTGAAATTCAGGTTGCTTTCCTCAGAAAGAGGGTGTCACTGGAGTACATGCTACCTATGCTCCTTATATCTTTTTGCCTGAATTTCTTTGTGTTAACTGATCTGTGATCACAAAATTTTTAAAACTTTTTTTTTTCTTTTTTTTTTTTATCATGTACAGCATTTTACTGTGGGCACTCATTTGTTGCTGTGGGTTTCTTTAGTACAAGTGAAGAGCGTGTTGGGTTATCTTTTCATCAGAGACAATGTGTATATGTAGTTTTCAGTAGTTTGTAGGGGAGATTGATTCCTACTGGATTATGATACATGCATACACATTTTATGGCTGTGCTATAAATGGTACAGTCCCGTCATGTAGTCTCAGTTGAGAATAGAAATCTATAGCATCAGCCTCTTTATGATTTTCATCCAGATTGAGGAGAAGGAGAATGTTGGAGTGGGAGATAAGTTCAATGGATTTATCTACTTAAGATGATCAGCAACATTTAGAGGGAAAAAAGTACACTTTTCCTCTTTCATGCAGAAGCTAATTGGTCTGTTTTGAGGTATTATTCTGTTTTCAGGCTTACTACAGAAGAGCATCTGCAAACATGGCTCTTGGAAAACACAAGGAAGCATTGAAAGACTTCAAATATGTAAGTCGGCTTAAAGTAGTCAGCTACTTTTGTGACTCATAGTCATATGATGAATCACCAAAATTGCCTTTAAAATTTTGTTCCCTTCAAATCGCTTGTTTAGATTTGTTACCTTGAGCAGTTAAGGATCATTGGAATATTCCTTTGTGTATGAATATATGTGTTTGTGCATTTGTTGTTCACATGTGTGCTCTTGTTTTCATGTGTGTATGTGTGTGTGTGTGTGTGTGTGTGTGTGTGTGTGTGTGTGTGTGTGTGTGTGTGTGTGTGTATAAAAAACTAAAAAGCAAGCATGCTTATAAAGATGTGTTTGAGCATTTGTGTGTGTTATGTATTGCCCCCAGTAATAGTATTGGTTATGCTCCTGGGCGGATAAAACTGGGGTCTGAGAACAAAGAGTAGATGAGATCGAGAGAGCAGGGTGGGTAGCAAATGGAAGCAAGACAGAGATAACATTTAAAGAGGAGGGGAGGGGATGGAAGGGGGTTTGTGTGTGTGCATGTATGTGTATATTTGATCATGTGTGTGGCTGAGATCAGGTATTTAGCAATGTGTTAACAAGTAATTGTTTTATTGTCAAACTGATGTCATGTTTTGATGTAGAAAGTATGGTGGAAAGAGACAGTACTGCTGGCTAGATGAATTGATGTTGGGCTCTGTCTCTTCTCAAATTTACAATTGAATGTAATTAATCCCAAACTGAAACTAATGAATATTTCTGTTGGCTAGCCACATTTTAGATAAAGGAGAGTTTGAGACGTAATGCAGTTGGGGCATGTCAACCCATCCATGTTCAAAAAAGTTTCAGGGCATTCATAATTCATGAGTGAATAGTTCTTGATTGTAATTCATTTTGTGTCTCCAAGGTTGTGACTGTGCGGCCCAATGACAAAGATGCCAGTGCACGATACACTGAATGTGACAGGGTGGTTAGACGTGTTGCATTTGAGCGTGCTATCGCGTCAGATGATTCCAAAGCTGTATCGGAACAAATCAACATAGATGCAATGAGTAAGTATTGAAGTCATCAGTGTTTTTATGGTTCAGGATGGATGGTTTTGTTGTTATCATGGAAGCTCTTAAAATGGTGACCTGCAGAAATTGTTAACAGTTAAGTCCTAAATATTGGTACAAAGTCTCAGTTGGGAGATGAAGCTGAAATTTTAGTAATTATAGACTGAGGGGAAGTTTTACTGACCTTTGCATCCATGCTGTGTTGGTGGTTTTTTTTGTTTTTTTTGCAGTGCAAAAAGTATGAACCTGTCTGATTCCAAATATTTGTAAAACTCTTCCATGCGCAATATCACTGTAACCAATACCTGTGGACACAGCAAAGGCCAGTCTGGCAACAGACGGAGTGCCAACAGTCATCTGTCCAAATTGATGAGGGTTTAACTCACTCATCCCTGCCGTTCTCCTGTTTTTCACCAAAGACTGCTCATTTGTATTGGTTGGTGAAAAGATCCACAGGTTAGGTGATACAATTTGTAATGCAGCTTTGAAATAGTTTCAGTTGCTTGGAGTCAATGGGTAAAGTTCTGACCTCCTTACTTAAGCTTGTGGAGATGGATGATGATTTCAGTTCTGAAAAAGACCACTCTCATGTTTTATGACAGTATCCCAGGTGGCGCAGTGAGATGGGTTAAATATCAGTGCTCAAAATCATGTTAAAAAAAGGTTAAAATTGGATTTAAAAGACTTTGAAAACTGACATATTGTCAAGGTAAACAACTATTTGACAGAAGGAATTGAAGGGAGATGTAGCTTTCTTGTGGCACGTGCAGGTCAAATGACCCAAAAGGGTTGAATATAAGAGAAAATAAGAACCCTAACATTTGTATGCAAGTGACGTATTGTAATCTGAAATTCATATTCAGTCTTTTAATCTAAGTTTCACTCACCTCTTCTCCCTCCCTACCCCTTCATTGACATGTGGAGAACAGTCTGAGTGGCATTATTCCCAGCTGTGTGTTCAGGGCATCTTGACCCCACATGTCCAGGGCACCAGATACAAAGCCCCCTACTGACGACAATGGATTGAATTATTGCCTGCCATTCACCCCATATAGAGGACGCCACTATGTATATCCAGCAACAGTCACTGTGAACTTGATACCACTGATTGAATGTGAAATCAGCTCAGCCTTGGATGTGGAGCAAACATCAAATCTGAGCTCAGAGAGTGGGGCATGAAGGACTACTGAATTGTGTGTACATTAATCATGGAATATTGACATGTGTGAAGGGATCTTTTATGTGATATTTTATGCATTCATTAGATACTTGTATGAAAAAGGATCTTTGGTTTAGTGTAGTAGGTCGATGCAGATCTGCATCTTCTCCATCAGTTTCTCCAGGTAAATCCTGTTTGCACGACTCCTGTAGCAACTTGACTTGCCCTTGAGGATGAATGTCACGGGTGTATGTCTGCAGTGATCGAAGATGACTACTTGGGACCTCAGCTTGAAGATGGGAAAGTGACGGAGAAGTTTGTGAAGGATTTGATGCAAACCTTCAAGGAGCAGAAAGGCCTTCACAAGAAGCATGCATACAAGGTTAGTCAGTCAGTCTGCAGACGGTAACCGCTGTTCTTCACTTCTTTCCATTCTCTTCCTCTCTCTGTCATAGTCTTTCTTCTTCTCTTTATTGATTTCTGTGTTACTCCGTGTCTGAATCTCTGTCTTTTTCTCTATGTGTTAATCTCTCGGTTCTGTCCGAGTCATAGTGTGCGTACACTTTTTTTTTTTTTCTTGTTTGGTCACTTTTTTGTGTCAGCACACTTCCCACACCTGTGAGTGGGATAAGAGAGAGAGTGTGTGTGAGTGTGTGTGTGTGTGTGTGTGTGTGTGTGTGTGTGTGTGTGTGTGTTGTGTGTGTGTGTGTGTGTGTGTGTGTGTGTGTGTGTGTGTGTGTGTGTGTGTGTGTTGTTCTTCAAGAGTTGGTTTTTCAGTGTAATGTCAATCCACAGTAGGAGATATGTTAGATATATTGCATAGGTGTGTGTGTGTGTGTGTGTGTGTGTGTGTGTGTGTGTGTGTGTGTGTGTGTGGCCTGAAAAGCTGTATTGTGTAAGTCATAAAAGTGTAAAAGATGGTAGGTACATCTCGAGATCTGCAGCTATTTCACTGATATGAAATAGCAACAAAAGCATAGGTACCAGTGCAGATAGCATGTGAACATAAAAAAAAAAAAAGGTCTTCTTAGCAGCTGCTTAGAAAAAAAACTGAAGAAAATTTATGGCAGAACATACGGCTACATACATTAGATGGAATCAGTAGTGTGCCAATATTATGCGTGTGTTCTGCTGGTGTGGATTTTCATTGTGAAGGAATACCTTATCAGTTTCACCCCAACTAGATGCTTTAGGCACACACACACATGGGTCAGCATCACACAAGGCCACTGCATTCCTGCATTCAATTCACATGGGACACAGTAGCATGTATTTCAGGTTGCATCTGCAGTTGTCTGTGTTCTTTGCTCTCATGCTCAGAACTGATGTTGGGATGAAAGCTTTTGTGATTGAATTAAAAATCCGAGTTGGCACAAAAGCAGACCCGCACCATTTTTGCAGTGGATTGGACATGTTAGTACCCACAGAAGTACATTTCCAGGAGATAGAAACCTAGCTAATAGATACCAGTGTTGAGCTTTAATGCTCTGCTATCACTGTTGCAGGAAAGATTTCAGATTTGTCTTGGGTACTTCACATCTTTGATATTATCCTAACAAGAAAATGGATTTGTGTAGATGATGTTCAGTGTGGTAGTTCATCCATGGTATGTATATTTAATCTGTCCACGATATTGAGAACACAGTTTTGTAAGAATATTACTATGATCATCTGGGTTATCTTCTGCTGGATATCTATCTTGATTAGTTATTTCCCTTCTGCTCCTAGTATTTGAAAATAAAAAGACACATTTTTGCTAGTCCTGATTTAGATGTAAATTTTGCGCAGTCAGTTCAAAACATGCAGAGTGATGAATATAGTGAGTTGCAGATGTTAGAGTAACAGTGTTCGAGTCAAGCATTGTGGAGCAAAGATTTACCTCTAGTGTGTGTAATAGTGATTTCACTCAGCCCTTCGCATGTGCAGGAGCGGTGACATTGGAAGTATGTGTGCGTGAATGATTGTGTGAGCAGAACCAAGTATCCCAGTCAATATTGAAGCATGTTGCTTGGCTGCATCTGAGCACTGTCTAAGAGACACAAACACACAACTCAACATTGTTGAAAGAAACTTTAAAAATCTGTGATCAGAGAAAAGGATTGAATTATGATATTGTTATGCTGAATGCAAAGTTACTGTGGAATGTAAATGGCAGTTGTAGAACAGATGCCATGTTTTGGTGTTGACCTGTTGCCTGTTTGGTGTCTTCAGATTCTACTTGATATCAAAAAGTACTTCCAGTCTCAGCCATCACTGGTGCGGATAGAAGTGAAAGACGTAAGTCTGATTATGCGTGCATGTCGCCGTTTGTCAAGGTGTGTTATTTGTTGGTTTCTATGACCCCCGTGAAAAAAATTGTGTGAAAGATGTAAGTTTGATTATGCGTGCATGTCGCCGTTTGTCAAGTTGTGTTATTTGTTGCTTTGTATGACCCCCGTGATAGAAATTATGTGAAAGACGTAAGTTTGTTATGCGTGCATGTCGCCATTTGTCAAGTTGTGTTATTTGCTGCTTTGTATGACCCCCGTGATAGAAATTATGTGAAAGACGTAAGTTTGATTATGCGTGCATGTCGCCATTTGTCAAGGTGTGTTATTTGTTGCTTTGAATGACCCCCGTGAATGAAATTATGTGAAAGACCTAAGTTTGATTATGCGTGCATGTCGCCATTTGTCAAGTTGTGTTATTAGTCGCTTTGTATGACCCCCGTGAGAGAAATTATATGAAAGATGTAAGTTTGATTATGTGCGCATGTTGCCATTTGTCAAGTTGTGTTATTTGTCGCTTTGTATGACCTCTGTGACAGAAGTAATATTTTCACCAGTGTCTGTTTTTTTGTTTGATTGCACAAAAAATGACAGAACCAGTTTTGAAGAAATGTTTTGGAAAGATGTGTCATGGCCCAAGGATGAACCCATTAGATTATGGTGCAGATGTGGGTCAAAGGGCAAACCCATTAGATAATGGTGCAGATGTGGGTCAAAGGGCAAACCCATTAGATTATGACGCAGATGAGGGTCAAAGGGCAAATCCAGGGTCTGTTCAACAGGAACGTACAGCCGGAATAGCTCAGTTGGTAGAGCGCCAGACTTGTAATCTTGGTGATCCTGGGGTTGTGGGTTCGAACCTCCGCCGGAGCATTTCAGTACAGGGGGGGTTTTCCCTTGGAGTTAACATTGGTTCTGACTCCATTTCCCATACAGTCCTTCGAATGAGACTTCAAACCAAGGTTCCATGTGTGAACGCACACATAACATCTTGCACACACGTAAAATCCCATCACCAACTTTCGGAAGAGTAGGCCAGTTTGGCCGTTGGTATGGATGACATGTTACACATAACATGCACCCTGCGTGAGAAATGGAAAGAATGAATGAAGGAGGAGGAAAACGAGTGACCAATAAGCCGATATAGAACAATACTGACTGGATGACATGGGAAACGACTGAATGAAGCGCCGGTTGGCAGCTCTTCAGTCTGCACTATCCATGTAGGCAGCCCAATGTGTAAATGAGTGTTGATTGTAAAGCGCTTAGAGTTTGTCTCTAGCCGAGAATAGGCGCTGTATAAGTATTCATTATTATTATTATTATTATTAACTACAGAACAGCTTTTAGTAAATCAGGGTGGAAAGATGGAATGTACTCTGAAAACAAACCAACTATATTAAGGTGTGGATTAGTGCTGCAGATTGAGGTCAAAGTGCAAATCCAGATTGTTTATGACCTTGGCAGCAGTCTGCATTCTGTTTAGTATCCTTCAGTTTATTTTCAATCTGTTCATTGTCATTATTTTGCTTCAAATTAGCAGTCCTTTTTTCCCTCCAGTTGCAATCGTGTGGATTTTTTCAAGATGTGTATTGTACATTTATATGAAAATTTATTGATTATACCGGAAGACCTTGATTAAAAAGAAGACAATAATCATTATTGTTTCCACCCTGTTTATTTGTGTGTTTGTGTATTTTTCTGTGTGGAAGGTAAATGAATAAATATCAGAACACAAGTTAGAATTGATAGTGCACCTACAAAAATCTGTGTGTTTCAAGTGTGTGTGTGTTTGTGTTTTAAATGACTGAACATAGTTTAATTTTTCATTTTATATGTTTTGTTAATTTCTGCAGTATTATCTTCATTCATAAAATGAAGATGTTTGACTATGATACCAATTATAAATGACCACATTTATCAGGAATCACTTTTTTTTTTCAGATAACCAAATTTAATTACAATTTCCTGTAAGAATTGAAAGCATCAGACAAAGTATCAGTGTGTGTGCATGCCCTAAAAAAGTTCTGTCTTGTAGCTTTGAAACATGTGAAGCATCGTCATTAGCTTTAGATGAAAATAAAATGATAAATGTGATCATAGCATGATGTCTGACTTCTAACCGGTCGTGCTGTGTGTATCCTGTGGGTGATGATTGTGTTGTACAGGGTGAAAAGTTCACCGTGTGTGGCGACATTCACGGCCAGTTTTATGACTTGCTCAACATCTTTGAAATCAACGGTCTGCCTTCAGAAACGAACCCATATGTATCCTTTGCTATGCTTTGAAGTAACAGCATTTGATACTGTAGAATGTCTTGAGAACAAGCTTCAGAAATCTTAAAAAGAAATTTTGACGAGTAATAATGGGAGGGAGTCTTTTTGGGAGTTAAGTTTACTACAGTTTGCAGAGGAACATGTACCAGAAGATGTTTTGTTTTAATGAGTTGTGTATATATATATATATATATGTGCGATTTATTTTATTTAAAATGATATGACTTGAGAGTTGACTTCAGTGCGGTGACAGCCCTGATATGGCCCTTTTGGGGGTCACCTGAGCTATAATCAACATTATCAAATTATCATCATCTTGTCATATGTTGAGATCCAAGGGCCTGATATTTGGTCCTTTCTTCTTTCGACCTTGTATCTTTTATCCAACAAGTGAAGTAGCCTTACAGTGGATCAGTAGAAAGGAAGCATTTTCTACATTTAGATTCTGAAGAATACCTGTTGTTTTGTCAGTCATCTGATTTTCAAGGAAAGCGTCAATAGTCACATGCCAATCAGCAAGTGGTTAAAACAGATTTTAAAATGTTTCTGGGATAACTGTAAATCCCATGTGTTCAACAAAGATAACTGTTTTCCTCGGGCATGAAATGCTGTGTTGAAATCTCTGAAAGACTTATGTCTTCACTGGTTTCCTTGACTTTGGGGAAGTTATTCAATGGTGACTTTGTCGACCGCGGGTCTTTCTCAGTAGAGTGCATTTTCACGCTGTTCAGCTTCAAGCTTCTGTATCCCAATCACTTTTTCATGGCAAGAGGTGAGTACAAAGTTTTCTCCAGTGAAATGATAGGATTGTTGATGACATCTTGAATGTATATGATAATGGAGGATATGTGGAGATGGGATTGCTTTGGATGTATGTGGCTGATCTCATTACTTTGTGTGTGAATGCATGCATGTTCATGTATGTATAGGCATTCATGTGTGTCAGGTTACTTTTAAAATAATTTGTTACCAGGAATGCATTAGCTGTCTTCTCTAGTTGCTTTTGCTTTTTTAGTAGATAACCTTCACGGACCAGTGTAATAAGGTTAACTGCAGTAGGACGAGAAGTGTAGGAAAATATTTGCGAATGCATAAATCTGTTTATGTGTGTACATTTTTGCTGATCATGGAGTTTGAATATTTTGCAGGGTAACCATGAAAGTGAAAACATGAACCAGATGTATGGGTTTGAAGGAGAAGTCCGCTCCAAGTATCCTTTATTTCTGTGAACTTTAATGTTCAGATTCAAGTTATTGTTATACACATGTGAAACACATCTGTTTTAACCAAAAAGAACTAAAACATTAAATTTTTTTTTTAAGCAGCTTCACAGACAATTTGATGAAAGAAGTTTCCAACAATGGAAAACCAAAGAATGATGAGACATCTTTTTAATGTGATGTTTTCTTGCTTTTTCCTTTTTTTTTTCTTCTTTAGTGGAATCTCACAATAGTAGCTTCCAAAATTGTTAAAAAGGGTTTTTGTTCACAGTTCCGAGAGGAGGGGGAAGGGGATGTTTTGCTGAAGGATATATCTAGTACAATGATAAAAATGTTCCGGCACTACACAAGTCTTTAAAGTGGAGATGGTCTTCATTGGTACAATGGTAGATTAATCCAGTATGCGTGAATGACTTTATTAATATAAATCTCGGAGTCATGTTTTTTGGATGAGTGTGAATGTCTTTTTTTAATGTAAAATTCTACATTGTTTGTGTGAAAGTGTGAATATCTCACAATGTTGTGTTGGTGGGAAAATTTGAACATATCTGTAATGTTTCTGGGGGGTAATGGGCATGTCTAATGTCAGTGTAAATCTCAGTCTTATTTTAGGAAAAGTGTGGATGATTTTTTGTTGATATAAGGCTTGTAAGTGTGTGTAGACAAGTGTAGAATACCTTTTTCTCTGGAGTAAAACTTGCATGGCAAAATCCCAGGATTCTGCTGGCAAAATAGGGTTTTTTTTTTAATTGAAGGATGACAAAACCAAGAAGGCCTTTTCATTTAGTTATCATGTCTAGTCTCCAGTACAATTATTGATTAAAAGATCATGTCTGTTAACTTTTTCAATACATGTCACTACTTGGCAAATCAGCCTGTCCAGGTCATGTCTTGGATTTTTGTTGCCATCTTTGAGCAGGAAAGAGGTTAGTCTCAGGAATCACTCTATTTGGTATATGAACACTTATTCTCTGTCTTTTGCAGCTGTCAGAAAGGGAAAAATTTACAGTGAAAAAAGAACAAAGACCAAAACTGGATGTGCTGAGAGAAAGTGCTGTAGCTGCAGTGTTCCCAGTGCACAGAGGGGGGGACGTAGCAGCTTTTGTTGACAGTATTGACAAAAAAAAAAGGAATGTTTCTCCTTGACCATGCAAAGGTTTTCTTCTCAAATGATAGGCTTGTTCACTGAAGTTTTCAACTGGCTGCCACTTGCTCACTGCATTAACAACAAAGTCCTTGTGAGGAATTTGTGTATTGTCATTTCTGTTTTTCGTGTGTGTGTGTGTGTGTGTGTGTGTGTGTGTGTGATGTTTGATTTTATGGCCATAACTCCCCATACAGCTACTAGTGCTTCATACATGCCACGTAATTGCTGAATATGCTTTAAACTTTCAGACTGAGGGTAGAAGCATGCCAACAAAATGTTTGTTAGTATTATATATGTCTGAGCATCAAATTACAGTGGAATGCATCCATTCTGACCAGCTGAAGTGAGAGTTTGAAACTTGGATGAATCTGGAATGTTCCATTTGAGATGTGTGTTTCTGAGTAGAATATAAGAGACCACATTGTGACTTAGTTCTCCTCTGAATGCATTGTCAGTATCA
>JADBJO010013071.1:0-50000 GCA_016801955.1 Conus betulinus
AACGTGGGAGCACTTTGCTTCCAACCCAATTTCACCACCACAATATGTTCAAATGTAGCCCATCCTGTAATTACTAATCAAAAAAGGGAAAAAGGGAAAAAAAAAAAAAAAAAAAAAAAAAAAGAGAAAAGACTACATGGATACGATAGATGAGAGCAAGCAAAAGGCTGTCATATACCCATGCCATATGCGATGAAAAGCAACACAATGTAATTCATAACTGAAGTGTCTTTGAAGGAGAAGAGAAAGAGGGATTTGGCATGAGGGGAGGGGGGGGGGGGGGAGGGGAGAGGGGCGACACAGAGAGACAGAGAGAGAGAGAGAGAGAGGGAGCGAGAGATGTTTATAATATATCAAAAGCTTATTAAAAGTTTAGAAGCTCACCAGCTCCCACACACCTAGGTGTGTGGGTGCTGGGGAGCTTCTAAACCAGGGCTTGACTGTTTTCTTTTAATTCATCAACCATAAATCACTATAATCAGGTTTAGGTAGCCTACTGCTACTGCATTGCCATGACACATGTCTTCATCTTGATGTTAGGCAGCCAACTTGATTGGGTTGAAGATTCTGCTGTACTTACGGATAGCAAACTGTTCAACCAGTGAAAAAAAAAGAGAGAGACAGAGAGACAGAGACAGAGAGAGAGAGAGAGAGAGAAAAGAAATTCAGAGTCGAGATGGGTGAGGGGCAATGGAACTAGTGAAAGTCATTACGAGGTGCAGTGCTTGTCTCTCCAAAAAGAGATGAGGTAATGTCCAATCCTGCCTACAGTATACAAGATTGAACCCACCCCAAATTGGGAGGGCCACTAGACCACTATGGGGGAGGGGGGTGGGGGAACACATCTGATAGTTTTAGTGTGTGTATGTATGCAGTCTCCCTTTGAAGAGTCCAACAAAGATGCTATGATAACCGACTCCAGGGGACAACTCCACTTATGTATTGTGCATGGGAAGAATGGGCATCCTGTACCGAGTGCAGAGGCAGGGTATATCATAATGGGAGTAACAGTGGCAGTGACTTTTTTGGTGACAGCTGGTTTGGGTGTGGCTGGAGTCAACACCGCATTCTTTACTTTTAAATTGGATAAAATGGATATCAAACCAGCTATTTCATTAACAGCCTTTTCATGGCAGCATATAAAGCTCAAAGGCGAGTCTTTTTCCTTCTCAATATCTTCAAATTCAACAGAATAACTACAACAGAATAAATATGATAGGCGTACTTAAATTTAGAATAGTTTCCTCACTTCCTCAAGTTCATGTAGTCAAACGCAATTCTCACTCTCACGTCCGGATCATTTTTTATCAACTTACCTGACTTTGCGAAGACTTTCGATCTGCTTCGTTTTTTGGATTTGTAAGTTTGTGGCTGGGGAAGTTTTGGGTTTACCACCTCCGAACAGTTTATGCATTTTGACGTTTTATGTCATCACCATGTGAGGCTGCTTGAGTGTTTCTTTTAGATATGACTAGTTCTTTGCTATCAGCCAACCAACACCAATCTACTTTTTTTTCGTAGGTTTCATTCTCGGAAGTGCAATTATGTCATTAAGTTCACCAAGCTGTGTTTCCGGTAAGATTGCGCAGCCGTGAATACCTGCTGCTTCCGGCCGTCTGCTTAGGATGGGGAGCTGAGTCTTTTTAAAGTGTTACTTTGAAGGGTTGTAAGTGTGAATAAAGATGTGTAAAACTATAACAGTCTAGAACATAACATAAAAAAACTTGTCTTAGTTAATATTTGGGTCATTGTTAATTACGTTTAATTGAATTATCTTGCAAGCAATGCAATTTATATTGCATTTTTGCTTGATGTTCAACTGAGTGAAAGTGAAAGTTGAGGTGAGTTGAGCTTATGTGAATTGGTGGCGAACCCAGTCTTGAAATCCAAGAGAGAAAGGTTGGTTGCAAACAGCAGGCTTACGAAATGAAAGAATCGCTCACTCATCCGACAGCCAAACTGAAGAGAAACTGTGTTTGGCTCAGCAATAGATAACTGAGTTCGCAGTCATGTTCAAATTTGATATAATCATGTATGGTTGGCAGCTTTTTGGATACACTGTCACTTTTATCCACTTGTTTATGTCCTGCAGTTTTGATGAATGAACAACAAAAGCAATCTTTGGTTAACTGCCAATAACAAAATTTTGTCTGAAAACAAACAATATAGCGACAAAAGAATCAAAATGTTGATTGTGGTCGCTCAATGGAAGAAGAAGAAAAGTATTCATAACTTTTGTTTGGCCCCCCCCCCCCACCCCCCTTTTTCTTTAAATGTACAGTCAGACTAAAGTGAATCTGCAGTCAGTCTTTAAACATTTCAAGCTTGCAACCAACATGAGAAAATGGCCTTTTTTCTACATGCTTTTTATATACGGTCATTTTAGTAGTTGTAGTGTACAAGATTATCCCCATCCCACCAACTCTATTCATTTGGACAATTTCAACTCTTCCTTCATTTATTCCTTTTTTTTTTTTTTTTTTTTTTTTTTTTTGAGGAGGGGGACTAAATTCCCAGATTTTAAATAAAGCATGATGGCATTTGTTCGTAGAAGTTAAATAACTGTGAGCAATTGAATTCTTGCCAATCCACCCAACTCTGTCCTTTTTTCATCTCTCATGAGACAAAGAATCAGGTTCTAATTGATGATTTCATAGTTTTTAAAGAGCTTTTGCAGGGTAACAGAATCTTGCAGAAAGCCATGATCATTCTTGGATAGGGAGAGAACCTGAGGAATGGATTCCATGTATAAAAATGCATTATCCTGAAAGATGCCAAATCTTGAGTTCCAAAAATGAATAAAACTAGTCACGATTCTCCTTTTTCTTTCTTTCTTTTTTTTTTTTTAATTATTGTTGTAGAGGTGACAAAATCAACCAGCTATCCAGGAGCTGCCAGTACCATTACTTCAGATCAGCAGTGCAGTGGAGGTACTTACACCCAAAAGACAACATGTGCAAGGTGTATAGTGGTCATGGTTTTCTCCAGAACTTAAAAACCCATTTGATTGTAAGAACTAATGACTTGATTTG
Source organism: Conus betulinus (assembly GCA_016801955.1). Taxonomy (NCBI): domain Eukaryota; kingdom Metazoa; phylum Mollusca; class Gastropoda; order Neogastropoda; family Conidae; genus Conus; species Conus betulinus. The sequence continues at coordinate 3,033 of JADBJO010013071.1, forward strand.
TCCTCATTTTAGTAGTACTTCTGCATACTGTGGAACCTTGTGGAACAGCAGAAACAAAATGACGAGCAGCTACATATATCAGTACTAAAGGATTTAGGATGGAAAATGAAACAATGTGACAGAAGACCCAACTAATCATGGACTACAATGTCATGAACAGCTTAGCTGGCATTAAGAACACCAACTGTTTGACACAAAGGCAAAGCAAATTTTTGTAAGCAAATCCCTCAGGACAGCTGGTTCAAACAGACTTCACCTCCTGGACATATCCACTTTGGAAGTCTCTTCAGATTCGGTCGCCGACGCTTCTTGCCTGGAATCTTTTCAGAAGGAGCTGCTCAAAATTTCATTCTCTTCCACAGACGTAGGGTGTGATTGAAAGTAGATGCTGTGGAAGTTGAAGATAAAGTTGCTGGACTGGTCCAGCTGGAGACTTGAAAAGCTTGGGAAAGTGTATTTTTATCTCTAGCTCTGCCTTTCATTTATTTCACTGCCCTCCAGTTTTTTCTTGTTTATTTCTCTTCTATTATAGTGCAGCAGTGCATAAAAGATAAACAGTTTTCATTTCCTTTCTCCCCATTTTCGGCTGTATAGCAATGGACAAACAGTCATCACCAAGAACTTAAAAGAAAACGAAATTAACTTTCATGTTACATTATTGAAAAGCTCAGCACTGTACCTACCCATCAAACTGTCTGTGAAACTGAACCTTCTAGAAGACAACAGAAAAATGCTCCTTCCATTTGTCTGTTAGGCAACCACTTCTTGATGGTTTTGGTGAAAGGGTTACTGAACCCTCAGCTATCTCCACACCCCAATTCCCACCATTGTTTTTCACACTGGAGCCATTGCAGAGTGCTGTGTCACTGAAATGAGACAGGTTCTATGAATAAAACATGTGAGCATCATGCAGTCATTACTCTTAATTCATACAAAAACAACAGGTCTAGTCCCATCATTTATCTGTCTCAAAGGAGTATTACACATGTTCAGAATATTCCGTTCTTTGGTTGTGTATACTCACCTGTCATTGTGTTATGGATGATTTCTTTTAATAATCATCTCATCACTTCAAAAGACAGGGAACATTTTGGTTCTTCTTTTTCAATATCTGTGTGTCTTTCTGTCTCATTTACTCTCTCTTTTTCTCTCTGTCTCTCTCCTCTTCATATACGAATATGAGCATGCATGCCATTATGTATGTGGGCAGTTGAACTTGTGTGTGCATTATTGTTAAAAATAGCACTATAGATTCATGTTTGAAATAAACATTGTCCATGTTCATGATGATTATGCATGAAATTGTCCAGATTTTTCACATTTCAAGCTTTTGAATATATTTTTGATTGAGGGCATGATTTTCAGTAACTTCCTGAAGGTTTGTGTGCATGTGTGTGTGTGTGTGTGTGTGTGTGCGCGCGTGCGCATGTGTGTGTGCGTGTGCGTGTGTGCGTGCGTGCGTGTATATGATCTCCAGTGACATTGCTATCATGCTGCTTTTTTCCACTTTCTCATTGCAGAACCAAGTCCAGAGTCATCCTGTTGCAGCCTCTGTACTGGCAGTCCACAGCAGCTAGTATAAGGTTGTCGCTAGGTAATCCCAGAAGGAAGACACTGTGATGCTGCTAAGTCACTCCAGTGGTGTTCATTGATGCCTGTTCTGATCTGTCATAGGCAGAATGCCATCAGTTGAACCCTCCACTGCATCTTGTTCATCAGTTCTACAGAAAGAGCAGAATAAGGCAGCGTGACAAATTTTCAAATGTTCTCTAAATCTACTCAGTTTGCTCTTTTTTTTTCAACCCCTGTACTGGCTTCCTGTTAAAATACTAAATGATTATAAACTATCATTGCACAGTTTAAAGTCTCAAGCTCCTTCATATCTTTCTGAACTTTCCCAGCTGTACACTCCTCTCACTCCTCTGTTGATACAGTTCCATGGTTTCCATACCAAGACCTTTGGAGAACCTGCTTTCTCTGTTCATGAGCCGTCTGCATGCAACAAATTTCGTTTCTTTCTCTCTGCAGCTTTAACTCTTGATTTTCCTTCAAGTCATCTCCTAAGACTAATGACTCATAGCCTTGCCGTACAATAGTGTGCGGGTGTACTTGCGTTAATGCAGATGTGTGTGTGTGTGTGTATATATGTGTATGTGTGTGTGTGTGTGTGTGTGTGTGTGTATGTGTGTGCGTGCATGCATGTGCCTGTGTATGCATTGTCATGTGTGTGTGTATGTGTGTATTTGTGTGTGTGTGTGTGTGTATGTGTGTGTGTGTGTGTGTGTGTGTGTATGCATTGTCATGTGTGTGTGTGCATGTGTTGGTATTTATTTGTATGTTCGTGTGTGTGTGTGTTTGTGTGCATGCACATAAAAAGTACATGGAGCTGTTTTTAGATAAAGCACCATGAATATCCTGTAGCAGTAGTAACAGTAGTAGTAGTAGCTTAGTCTCAGAGCCAGCATGAGTCAGCATCTCTGTTGTCATGACCATTTGACAGTCTCCATGAACTTTATGATATCTTGAACTTGGGACATTTGCTTACAGTGGACATGCATATGGAAAGGAGGTCAATCTTGGGGTCAGTGGAGCAAGGCATCAAGCCATAGAATTTCAATTTATATTATATAATCAGCTAGGATGATGCTATGAGTATGAAGTTCTACTCTGGCCGGAGATCACATAACAGAGCTGTTCTCTTCACTTCCTTTCACAGTTTATATTGGCATCAACAAAAGTGCAGTAGATGCAGACATGTAGTGTGAAGAAATTATACCAGTACTAACAGAAATTTGTCAGTTAAAGTTTAAAACTTTACTGCGTGATCCCAGTCTCTCAACTGGAGCCCAGTTCATACTCATGTTCATGTAGGAGTCCATTTTATGTGTTATTACTGTATGATTATACAACTGTCTTGTTGGAGTTATCATTCTCTTATGATAGTTGTGGAGATTTATGATGGGTTGCGTCAGTTAAGTATGAAGGACCCAGAGCGCTGTGTCAAGTTTCATCATGGGAATCTTCAAATGGATGATATTTTGTACCTTTTCTTATTTCTTTAACTTAGGGTCTAAAACAATGGAACATATGTGTGTTACTTCATTGTAAGTGATTTTAGGGCTAAAACAATGGGATGTATGTGTGTCACTTCAATATATAATATTGATGTGCCTTTTCGAAAGTTTGTGTTGCTTATTTTCATTGTGTGATTGGCATTAAAAAAAATCTGTTGGCTGAATTGTAGTTAAGCCTTCCTCCATCCTTTTTTTTTTTTTTTTTTTTTTTGTTTGTTTTTTAAACTGACGATGACTCTTCAGTCACTTTAAACTTTATCCCTCAGCTCAAGATGGCAAACACTTTGTGTGTAAAAGCAGTCTTTAAGATTGTGATAAGTTGTTTTCAATAGTTCGTTCAATGTTTTTCCAGATCAGTATCACATTTCTGGTCAAAACAGCTACAACGGAGCTATCCTGATGTTGCTCTGGTTTTGTTTTTTGTTTTTGTTTTTCCAGGTTATTCTAAACGCTGTCTTCATCTGACCATGGAAAGTTTTAAGTCACGTGAAAGGTAGCAGAGGTAGAATAGGACTATTCCAAAATGGTTTCGCAACATGCTCAGCATGAGATGCAAATGAATATGAAGGACTGGTAAGTCAGTTTAGTAAAATGATATTTTTAACATTATACTTGAAGGTGAATGAACTGAGCGACCTTGAACCCCAGGGTTAGGTTAAAAGTGGCTAAAGAGGGAAAAACCAGTGTGAAGAAAATCGGACCTCGGAAATACTTCTATCTGACTGCCTCATGTTTTCATTCTTTCCTCCACAGTGCCTTCAAGTGGCTGCTTGTGTTCATCACCATCACATTGATAAAGTTTGATCAAGCTACGAAAATGGAGAAAACTGACAACATATGTGATGTGTGGAAACACAACTTGAGTGCTGAGTTTAAAAAAATTCGAAATGTGCTACAGACACATAAATACATTGCTATGGTGAGTAATCTTTAACTTTTGTTTCCAGTTGTTCTGTTTGCTTTAACCTAAGGAGTCTTGCATCATGTGTGTGTGTGTGTGTGTGTGTGTGTGTGTGTGTGTGTGTGTGTGTGTGTGTGTGTGTAAATCTTGGTTTTGAGTAGCTGTGCACTAATCCTGCACCTTTAGTTATCAGCTTCCCATATACTGTTGGATGCTTTTTCATCTTTTTTAAATTACAAGGCACTTCAAAGTGTATGGCCCATTTTTAATTTTTTGTTTCTTTAGATCGATGTAATCCGTTAATACTGCACCTAGGCTCTGCTTAAGCTGTGGCCATAATGTATCCAGCTCTGGGGATAGGTGAGAATAAATTTCTTCAATTGTGATCCATCAGTTGTTGATCAGGTTTTCAATTTTTGGTTTGATGCACTTCCAAGCATCTTGATGAAACTCTATGTTTTATGAAGTATGTCATCTGTACATCTTTATTCTTCCTGAATATATTGCTGTGTCAGTGAGTGTTGTAAAGAATAGTCAACAAGGTGCACTAAGGGAAAAGTTAGCACTCTGATATAAAATATTTGTTTGTGTCATTTGAAATGCAAAAACTTGTTTGCTCCAGCACATACATGTTCATGTTTGGGTTCATGCACTTGTGCATGCACACAGAAATATACACAAACATATGCATACACACATGTCCATTCATAATGCCTCTTACCTCCTGTCATCCCTCACCCTAGCTCCCCCACTTCCCCTTCCCTTCAGATCCTTCCAATTCCCATCCATACTCTGAAAAATAACAAAGCTGAAAGTGTCTTAGTGATTTCCAGAGCAATTTATAGTTATCAGCAAATAAAGACAGCAAACAGTGTTTGTCAGTTAGGTACTGCATAGTTTTACCTGTCCTTGCCTTCTTGTCCGTTCACAGCTTTTTGACATGTTCTTGATTTTGTGAATAAGAAGAATATTTGGCATCAATCGTCTCCCCTGTTTACGCTCCAGTTTTTGGTGAGTGTACTTTATTCAGCAAACACGTGTAAGTTCCATTCCACTTACCCTGTCACCCCAAATCTGTTTACACTTTATTCACCCACCCATCTTCTACCCCTACGCCCCCAACAACTTTTTTGAATTGTAGACCTCTGAAACGGAAAATGCTCCAACCCTTCCTACCCCTGTTCCTGCTGCAACAAGAATATGTATTTATGTGTTTGCAAACAAAATATCTGAGGATGAAACTGACCACTAGTTATGCAAGAACAGTGCAAGTTATTACTTTGGCGCTACAGTCAATCATGTCGGTATCAATCATCCATGACGAGAGGAGTTTCAGTTTGAGTTTTACCAAGGTGTCACTGCATGCCAGTTAATCCGTATAATGATGCTACACTACATCTTCTGACCTATTAAGGCACAGTGCACAGAAGATTTATAGCTCATGGGTATATGAACTAATAACAAAGACGACAGGATCTGATGGATCAAACTTAGCACATATATGACCTTTGCATTAGCCCCAATGCAGTGCTCAAACCTTGAGTGCCTACTTGGTATTGTCTGCGCCGGTATCACAGTTGTATGTGTATCTTTGCATGGGTGCATGCACATGTATGTGTATATGCATTTGTTTGGATGAGTGGGCCATAAGTCATGTTTATATACATGTGTAAGCATATGTATGCGTTTGTGATCTGTGGGTTCATGTAAACATGCTCTTGCATGCACGCATGTGTGTATGCCAATGTATACAGGCACACATGCCTCTGTGTGTGTGTGTGTGTGTGTGTGTGTGTGTGTGTGTGTGTGTGTGTGTGTGTGTGTGTGTGTGTCCTGATGAGAAGTGCGTGAATCAAAATAGTTCACAGAACAATAGCAGGGTATATAAACTCAGAATGTATGTCATGGGTGGAGATGCAATTCTTTTAAAACAGGAAAACAATACTCTGTTAACATTGGCCATTCAGTGTTGTTAAGCATTTCTGACAGGATTTAGAAGACAATATTGACAGGAAATGTAATGATAGAACTTATTCTTTTTTATCTTCAACTCAATTTGAAGCAGACAAGGTAATTTATTTTCATGGCTGTATTTCTGGAATGTTCATATGGAATAAGTGTAAAATGAGCAATACCCTTCCATATGTTGGAGTGTTACAACTACTGAAAAATTGACCCAGAATTGAGAAATGGAGCACAAGTGAGCATGGAATATGGTCTATTCACAACTCATAGGGCATATTACAGGCCACTGTTTTTTATTTTAAAATGTGTGTGTGTGTGTGTGTGTGTGTGTGTGTGTGTGTGTGTGTGTGTGTGTGTGTGTGTGTGTGTACATATGATTTCAGAGACATGTTCATAACTGGTGATGTGTACAGTTTTATTTTTCTAATTTACTCATTTGAAATTTGCTTCTTGTGTTGGTGGTGGTGTTGTTGTTGTTTAGATTGCTTCATTGTGTCTGTTTATCTGGCAGTACATATGTATGTATCTAGGGTCATTTGGTATTTGAAATTCATTTGATGTTACATTTTCATTAATGAATGTAAGGGCAAAGACCTAATAAACATTTGAAAAATATATAGTTTATAGTGAATGATATTCAGATCTGAAAAAAGAATGTACATGGGATGGGATGTATTTTTTGAGTGACAGGGTCAGTTCAGCCTCAAGGCAGACCTGTTTAATGGTGTATACAGTTTCCACACAATATATATAGATATATGTCTGAAAGGAACATGTTAACTTGAACCCATAGAAATAAATCAAGATGTAACTAGTAAACTAGATTGATGGTTTAGGGCTGGCTAGAACATGTTAACCCTGGCCCCTATCATTGAAACAAGGTATAACAAACGCATTTACCCAGAGCTGATGAACTAAAATTTATTGTCTCTAAAGCATTTCTGAATGCTTGTAAATTGTGGTCATATTTGTTATAAAGCAATTTCACCTCACAGGGCTTGCAAAAGTAACACAGTTTTCTAATCATCCAGGATTGTGGCTGTATACTCATTCTTCAAATGTCACTGAAAATGATCATTTGTGCTGCTTTGATACATGTCTCCTTTTCAGGACACGGAATTCCCTGGAGTGGTTGACAAAACTGACCAAGGACAGAAAAGTATTGAGGAGTATCAGTATGAAGTGGTCAGGCTGAATGTCAACAAAATGAAATTGATTCAGCTTGGCATCTCTCTGTTTGATGAAAACGGAAAACCAGCAACGCCAGTTTGTACTTGGCAGTTCAATTTTAATTTTAATCTTTGGTGAGTATGTGTCCTTTTCATCCTTGTAGTCTACTCTTCTTGTCTTGTGTCATATAGTCTTCATCCCCTGCCATCCTTGGAAATGCGATGTTTGTGCGGAGGTCAAAGAGAAGTCTTACAGCTTGTGTTCAGTTTTGAGATCACAGAGGCCAGCCTTTACATCTGCCTCTGATTATTTTCAACTTGATGAATTTTGTACAGATTTACCGTTGCTCAAATGTTTTTTTTTTTCCACCAAAGTAATTCCTTTGTATGTCTGCCAAGTCAATACAAATATCACAAATGATTTAAGAGACTTACTGATACCATCAAATTTCTACAGCTTTAGAAACACATTCAGCTACCAGGCAGTCATGTGCGTTGTTATGACCAGAAGCCGCGGGGGAGGATGTGTTGCATGAATGTTAGCTGCTGGCTTTTCTCCCTTTACTTTTAATCTGGGCAGTGGATGGGCAAGGGCAATGCTCGTGAAGAAAACTTGCAGGTGATGAAACTTTCACCTACTCCAAGAAAAATTTAGGAACAGAAAAATTTATGGTTTAACAGTAACCATACATTAGAGCGATAAAGAAATGGTACAATACATGCACTGCCTCAGTGCTTATGAGCTAGGTTTAAAAAACATCTCATGGCTCAGTCAGTGATGTGCGTTCATGATGTTTAGTTTCTTCAGATATTTGATGATCCAGAAAAGAGTTGTACTGACAGATAGCAATTTGCACTGCTGTGAATGTAACGGAGCAAACCTGGGTATGGGTTTGACTATGGGAAAGCTGGAATGAATGGGGCAAGAGCAATGACTCTCAGAAGGCACAGAGGCTTACAGCAAATAAACGAAATAGTTCCATGGAAGACAATCCATGGTCATTTAAGGCTGCCATTAAATTGTCAGTAACTTTTAATCTAACCAAGATATTTACCTAAAATTTTCAATAGCTATAAAACTTTTTCATTTCACACTACATACTCCAAACAGAACTGTAAAACTTTGAAAATAAACAAACAAACAAGTAAGCTGAAACACCCTTATTTGTTGAGTGCGGGTGGTTTAGAGACCCATACTTTATCAGAATGAAAATTCTGTGTATATTCCTATTAGTTGACTGTGGGTGTTTAAGACACGCTTACACTCATAGACTGAAAAAGCCAACTTATCCCTATCCATTGACTGTGGATGTTTTGGTCACCCTTCCCTTTCACTATACATCGTGCTGCTGTTGCCATGGCAGCAGACTGGAACATTGGTAGCAGTCTCAGACAGTGAGGTGCTGAGTCCAGAGAGGCAACATTCCTTATCAGTAATATGGTACCACTGCAAGTGCTTCACTTCAGTTCTGGAATGTGAAGGAATAGGGAAGGGCCAGTTTGCTTCCTGTGCTCCACACTCCTTTCTTTGACTTGGCTGTGAGGATCACTGTACGTTGCCACGTGGCACATGGCATGGTAAGTAATTTGTCTTTATGAACACACCAGTGCGCATATGCTGAAGTCAATGAGCTGGCATGTGCGTGCGTGCGTGTGTGTGTATGCGTGTGCGTGCGTGCACACTTGTGTGTGTGTGTGTGTGTGTGTGTGTGTGTGTGTATTTTGGTCAATGAGAGAGAGAGTGAGTGTGTGTGTGTGGTGTTGTCGAGTTGGCATGTGTATGCATGCGCGTTTGTATGTGGTATGTGGTGCGTGTGTGTGTGTGAGTGATCAGTGACACAGTGTGTGTATGTGTGTGTGTGGGGGGGGGGGGGGGGGGAGTCAGTAAGTGTATGTTTCGATGTGTTTGCACTCAATGAGTTGGTATGTGTGCATATTAGAAAGAAATGGGGGGGGGGGGGGGGCTTAAATAAACATGTGGGTTTGTTAGAATTCTTTATTGAAATGTTGGCTAGTATCAGTGGCAATTGGTATAAACCTTCTTGTTTTCAACTGTTTTTGCGAGTCATCACCAAAACATTAATTTTCAAAACTGATTAATTCAGCATCACATGTTGTAGTTATATATGTGTGCTGTTTTCATTGCTTTCAGAGACTACAAGCATGGCAGCGGACAGACCTAATATTTTTGAATGTTTGGGCTTCTGGAGGAGTCAGAGCTTGGGCTCCTGCAAGAAGAGGGCATCATGGATGCAGAGGTAGGTAATTGTTTTTGTTCCTTTTAGTGCGTGTATGGGCACATGTGTAGTATAGTAATTGAGTTGACATACACATTGATCTGAATTCTGAGGATGCATGTAAACTGTAATGGCAACCAGATTAAACAGGTCACTCAGTTAAAGAAGGCTACTCACGGTGTGCGTAGCTTTCGTCGGCAATCCGGCCGACTTCTTCAGCACAACTGCTGGGTTGAGAACTGGATTCAGTGCGCACTGCCGTGAGCGAACTCACGACAGTGCGACTGAATGAGTGAGGAGTACACCAATGGCAGGTTTTGCCAGCCCCGGTCGTGGTTAAGGGGTGGGTTCCTGGCGGCAATGTGGACTGCCTCCTTTACTCCCCTCTGGAACCATCTTGCATGTATACTGTGTATTGAATATATGTGCTTATTGACATGTAGGCCTGTGTGTGTGTGTGTGTGTGTGTGTGTGTGTGTGTGTGTGTGTGTGCCTGCATAGGTTTATGTATGTGAACGTATACACTTGTATGCATGTATTTGCATATATGCAAGCATCCGTATCAACTGCTGTCAGTGAAAAGACAAGCAAGGCTAAAAACGCAACAAAAACAATAAGTATATTATAAAACAAACATAATCCCCAGAACAGAAGTTAAACATTCCGGTTCTTCTGTTTTAGATGGTGTGATCATAGACACAGAGGACATGCTGATGAGTGATGGGGAGGAGTTTCCATCAGTGTCGGGAGAGGAAAGGGTGGACGATTCCTCCAGTGATGATGAAGGAGACCGCCTCTTGACTGAACTTCAACCCATGCAAGTCAAACATTTCATCGGCCAGCACTACTGGCCGACCGAAAGTGAAAAACAAGACATTCAAGCAAGGCCATGTAATGAGGAAAAAAACACTATTGATAAAACCTATGTCACAAAGAGGCAGACATAACTTGGAGTAAGATGCCTGTCCAAAGAAAAAAAAACTTGCACTGGAAAAGAAAATGTTTTCAAGCCACCAAACACACCAACACGTGACACCTCTGGCATTGAAAATCCCATGGATGCATTCTGTCTGTTCATTTCAGACAAAGGGGTCATTGATGCATTGAGGAGAACACAAACAAAGAAACTCAGCAAATCCACAAAAAGCAGTGGAAGATGACAGACAGCTGTGAAATCACAGCACTTATCGGCTGTGTTTGTTGCTTCTCAGTGCTGAAAAACAGAACATGCTGGGCACTGAAAGAATCTGGGATTCCTTCTATGGAAACCCTATGGTCAAAGCAACAATAGGTCATCACCGATTCATAGACCTGCTGACTTACATGAGGTTGACAAACAGACTGTGATCCAAGGTTGAGACAGAGAGCTTTCGGGCTGTTGGGGGTGCTGCAGTCGCGAAAAACAGACAATCTGCTGGGCACGGAGCAATTAAGCGGGCCTCTGGGGGGATACCCTTTCGGGTAACACAAACTGGTCAGCCTTCAACGCAAGGATAGGCTCAGGTGCTTAAGATTTCATCAGACCTAGATGACTCGACAACCGCGTTCAACAAGGAGACCCGCTCACACAGGTGAGCCAGAGACATCTTTTCCCCTTTCAGGGACGTCTGGGACTCTTTTCAGAACAATTTGCACAAGTGCTATGTGCCTGGTCCTCTTTTTACCGTTGATGAACAACTGGTTCCATTTAGGGGCCGTTGATCATTTCTTCAGTATTTGCCCTCAAAGCCAGATCGTTATGGCATAAAGATTTTTTGGCTGGCAGATGCTGAGAACAATTTCCCAGTGTACGGAATTCTTTACCTGGGGTAAAGGCACAGAGACAACACACATCTGGGGATAAAACTGCTCTGGATCTTGCAGAGCCCTTTTTGAACACGGGTCACAACATCACCTGTGACAATTATCTCACAGATCTAGAGCTGGCTCAGACTCTGAAAAACAAAGGGTTGACATGTGTTGGAACTGTTCGACAGAACAAGCGATTTCTGCTAGAGGAGTTCAAAGCAAAGTCACATCTCCAACTGTGTGAGTCAGAATTTGCCTACCGTCATGATGGCACACTTGTGTACTACCAGACCAAGAGATTGAAAAGTGTGGTTGTCCTCAGTACAATGCACAAGGAGGGCAAAATTGATCTGAATGCAACAAAAAACAAACTAGAAATGGTCACATTCAACAATTCCACAAAGGGAGCTGTTGATGCAATGGACAAAACTTGCCCATGCATGCACAACCAAGCGGAAAACCCAACGGTGGCCAATGGTAATGGTTTTCAATCTGCTTGACCTTGGAACAATCACAGCATGCTGCATTTGGATGCTGAAATTTCCAGAGGACCACTACTCTCTCAGAGATGCCAGGTGGAAATTTATCCCTACAGTGGCAAAACAACTCTGTGCTAGACACCTCCATTGTCGCTTGGCAATCCCATTTCACTCCAGAGCTCTGAAAGTGACCATCCAATCTGCCCTAGGTCATTTGGCGGACTGTCAGGAGGCAGAGCTTGTGACAGACAACAATCCAACAAGCCGGAAGAGGAAAAGTGCAGGTGCTGAAGAGAGGTCCACAGAAAAAAGTTCAAACAAACCATCAGACTCCAAGAAAGGAAAGGGGCTTACCAAGAGAACCTTCAAAGAAGACAGAGAATAAATCAAAGATGGAAGAAAGGGAAGAAATGAACTGGAACAGAAGCCCAAAGGATGCAAAAAGCAAGGACGTTGCGGAAAGATGTGAAAGCAATTTCTGCCTGCCTGTTCAATGTGTAAGAACTGGATGTGTAAAAAACATCTCCACTCACTCTGCGAAACATGTGCATTCTCATGAAACAACGAACACAAGCATGAGGTGACGAGTCTGTTTTTGTTGATTTGATGAGAACATTTGAAATGTGTTTCACTTGCAAAAGTTCATGACTTAAGTTGGTTGGTGTAACTCTCTGTTTTATTTGTAGAAGTTCTTGATCAGCTGATGTTGTGTAGAGAGAGAGAGAGAGAGAGAGAGATGTCTATGTTTGTGCATAAGATGTTTTCCTTTTTTTCGGTACATATGCTGAAACTTGTACAAAAAATGCTTCTTGGTTCTCTGGCTTAAAAAAATTAATTTTAAAAAATCTGCATGTTGACACTAATTTTCGTTACCCATGTAAATTTATGTGTTTATTGTCGGTTCCTGCTTCTAACCACCAATTATTGAAACATTCTTGGAAATGGATAAATAAGGATTCGTAGCCCTTGTGTGTTCAGCTGCTGACATTATGCATGAAATTTGACAATTATAAATGACCTGATGGCACTCTGTGTGTGTGTGTGTGTGTGTGTGTGTGTGTGTGTGTGTGTGTGTGTGTGTGTGTGTGTGTGTGTTTGATAGAGTGTGCTTGTCAGCATGCCATTCTTAAGTTTTCAAACTTTTTTTTAGGCATTGTGTTTCAGTTTCCTTTCCTCATAGTATGCCTTCGGTGAGTTTGTGTCAAGGTCACTGGCACCAGGAAGTATGTAGGGACTGTTGTTGAACGGACATAGTGGGCCCTCCAGAGGAAGACGCTCAGTGCACTGGCTCTGTGACTAAGAACTGCCATCAGTAGGGACACCAGCTTAGTAGCAGCTTAGCTGAACAGCACTGAAATGACGCAGCGCAATGCAGTGTCTCCTCTGGTGGGTTGCCTCATGACTGGATATTGCCTGTTCCTTTGGTATACCAGGGCTGTAGCAAACCAGGGTATGGGCTGTAAAGGGGTAACAGAATGATCGGCATGGGAGTAAGCTGTTTAAGTTGCACAGAATATGAAGCAGTAAACAAAAAAAAAATAATAACATACAAATTTGTTTAATAAGTGAATGAACAGTAAACAATAAACAGTAAACAAGTGGGGTAGTCTTTGCTCCCATAAAAAACCTAACACAGAATAACTTTTATTCATAAGGAAACCTAACACAGAATAACTTTTATTCATAAGGAAACCAAACACAAGTGAATGAAAGAAAAGTTTGCAGTAAGATCTGATATTCAAATTTCATCTTATAAAAGCTTGACCCTACTGTCTTTTAAATTTGATTCATTCCAGGTCACCAGTTTTAGGATCCCCAGTCTCTTAATCCGGAGACTTCAGCCTACACACAGATGAGATGTTAGACGTGCACATGTAATAATTTGTGTGGTGGATTTCAGTCCTGTTTGCCACTTTCATTTTCAGGTTTGATACCTCTGCATCAAGCTCGTATTACATGCTGGTTGAAGCGGGAATTGATTTTAACAAGCTGTGCATGGATGGCATTGATCCCCAGGACTTTGGATTTGAAATCATAGGATCCGGACTTGTCTTACAGAAGGATATTTACTGGCTGGTATTTCAGGGGTAGGTCTTTTTGTGTGTGTTTTTTTTTCTTGTATGCTGTACATTGTCTAGAGCAAAGAACAAATTACATATGCAGGTGTAGTTTTTACACTTTTTTTTTTTTTACAGAAAGTCTGATTGAAAATGCTCCGATTGTCATTGTAATAAATGAGAGTAGTCGAGAATTTGAAAGAATGTCTGATTTTTTAAACATCATTCATGGCCAGATTTTTCAAAATGATAAGTTAGTTCAGTTGTATGTATTTCTTTTGTAAGGGAGTGATTGTTTAGAATACACACAGACAAACAGGACTCTGAATTTTTTGTATAGGACAATCATGTGCTTGCTGTCACATCTTATTTCTCCTTTCCCCCCTAAGAGCAGTTCGGTCATATATCTCAGCAGTTGTGTAAGAGCTTAGGTTTGACATTGATTGCTTTCTCTGAAATTAAATTTAAGGTGAAGGGAAAGAAAATTGATATATTCATTAATGTACAGAATTGTATTGTTTCCAGCCCTAAAGTAACTCTAAATAAGGAATTGATCCACAAAATGTGAGAAAGAAACAACTTTGAATTGCAAGTCAAGAAAGGCTGAGCAAGATATAGTAAACACCAGACAGTCAGAGAATAGACAGAAGCAAAAGTAACTTTGAGCAGTATGTCAGAAACAAGATAGCTGATGAGGCATCTGTTTACTGATTGGCTATGACGAACTGGCTGGTGCAAAGCAGAGCCAGCAAACTGGCTGCAGCTTGCCAGAGTTTGACATGCTAAGTGCACTGAAACAGGGAGTATGATACCAACTCCCCCGTTTTCTTCCATAGAATACTTCAATTTTAGTTTATCTGAAGGATGTAGTTTTAGTCACTTCAAGAGCACCGTGACTCTGTTGAATACATGCATGTGATTTAATTTTAACCCTCACTGTGATCATGCAATTGTGGTTGTTTCTTTGATTTTTTTTAGAGTGAAAAAAAGCCCAGTCAGGCTATTTGTTTCAGAAAAAAAAAAATGATGAAACAGTATATCTAAATAGATCTAGTTGCAAAGTGAAACGACTGCAGGCGGAAATCTAAACAAATCTTAAATAAATGTCAGCGAACCGCCCTGAGAAATGTGGACAAACGTTTCTCAGGGCGGTTCGCTGACATTTATTAAGATTAGTATCTAAAACTTGTAAATATATCAGGGACGTCAGTAGTTATCTGTGGTGAGAGTATGGCATCTGTTTGCACACAGCTTGTTATATCTGGGAAAAATTACCTCTAAATTTTCCAGAGTAGAGTAACATGACCTTAGCAAGATTCACTGTCATCTTCTTTTGATCCATGGTTAAGGTTGAAATTCTGTTTCTGATGATGAGACAAATGTCCTGAACATTAAATTTTGGTGATTCTAAAGATCAGTTCTTTAGCTGTGCATGTCAGTGAGTACATCTCTCTCTCTTTCTCTCTCTCTCTCTCTCTCTCTGCACCTCCCTCCCTCCAAGCCGTGCCAACGTAATCAGCTGTGTGATTTATCATTGTCATGATTTATTTTTCAGTAATTATGACTTTGGATATCTGATTCGAATCCTAAGTGGCGAAAGCCTGCATGAAAACTTCAGAGAATTTCAGCATCTACTGAGGACCTACTTTGTTAACATATATGACGTCAAGCACCTGATGAAAGTGGTGAACATGCCGGGGAGGACTTCAGCATCTAGCAAATATGCTTGAGGTAAAAAGGAACTTGATTGGTATCAAAATGCTTAAGATTTTTTTTCCTTATATGGTAGAAACAAAAAGCATAATCCCAAATGTTACTGAGTGGTCAGGATGAGGGGTGTGCATTATTATATGTGAAACAACAAACCTAGAAGAAAAATTCTTTTTTTTTTTTTTTTTTTTGCTCCAATGTTTAAAAAAACATTTGGTGAAATCATGAAAATGCTTTGCATAACTGGAATGTTTAGTTTAAAGTAAGTGTACTTGTACAGTCTATGCCATTAACATCAGCAAATGACCAGTTTTAGTTTCATCAAGGAGAAATTGCTGCAGATAAGTCCATATATGCCACACCATATTTTCTCAGATTTCAGACGACACTGACCTTTGACAGCTGATGGATAAATGAATTAATTACTTAGACAAGAGGATTTAAGATGAGGTTCTCATGAATGCCGCTTAGTGCAGATGTCTGACCTATGCATTAGCCCAAAGTGTGCTGGTTAGGCCTTGGGTACACACCTAACATTGTCTGCATCATTATTATCATTGTATGATATGTATGTGTGAGTGTGCATGTGTGTTTATGTGTATGTGTGTGTTTGGGTGGGTGGGCACAGGGCCATGTGTGCTTGCGAGTGCATGCATTGTGTGTGTGTGTGTGTGTGTGTGTGTGTGTGTGTACGTGTGTGTGTAGCATGCACGCATTTGTGTGTATGTAAGTATATATGTGTATGTGCTGATGCATATTGGCGTAGATGCGTGTGTGTGTGCAAATGTGTCAGTGTTTGTGTCTGCCTGTTTGCACATGCATGCGAGTGTGCAAACCTGTGTGCATGTACACAGGAGTGCATGTGTGTGTACACATGCACATATGCATGTGTGCGTACATGTGTTTGTATACGTGTGTGCAAGTGTGTGTGTGTGTGTGTGTGTGTGTGTGTGTGTGTGTGCCCACGTGGGCCTTCGACTGTGTTTGTGGGAAACAAATGCTCAGAAGATGGTGTGTACCTTTTATCAGCTCCATGAATATCTTTGATTTTAAGTTTTTGAAAGAGTGCAGCATCCCAATGTGTTTTTAGAAAATCTGTTTTAAGGAGGGTGTGTGTGTGTGTGTGTGTGTGTGTGTGTGTGTGTGTGTGTATCTGTGTGTGTGTGTTGAAGGAGGTGTGTGCGGGCGTGTGTGCGTACATGTGTGCGTGCATGCATGCGTGTGTGTGTGTAAATCTATTTTGAAAGTTGATTTCTATGAGGTACCAGTCCTGATATGGGCCGTCACAATCTGCTGGATCTCTTAGCAACATTTCTCTCTCTCTCTCTCTCTCTGTAACCTTACAGTCAAGTTTCATCAAGATGTACGTCTGAAAACTGTACTCAAATGTTTTGACTAATGCTGCAGATGAGCTGGTCTTTTGGGCCTAGTTAACACAAGGATAGGTGACAGAAAGAAGCATGTGGTCTCAGATATAAATGAAAATTCATGGCAGCAATTTCCTTGTCATTGATCACAATATGAAGTCTTCAATTCTGTGGCCTTGTTCTTGTGGTAATCTCAGTTTTGATTTTCCTAGAACACCCATGCTTTTGCTTAGATTGTACGAGTCTGAATACTGATAGTCCTTGGATTGACATGGTGGCTATCCTTCTCTAGAGGTGGAAGTCCACTCACTCTTGCGCCTAAGCAGTTACTGTTAGCAGTTGTGGACCCAGTGGGTGCTGTTCAGGGTGTGTGTTTGAGTGTGGGCTTGGTTGATGGTGTCCTGGGGTATATTGGATCAGAGAAGGCATCACTAAGTACCACCAAAGTGACGTGGCAGCAGTGCGGTTTCTCCTATGATAGGCTGCATCATAGTGACTTGACATAGCTTGTTTCTTTCGGCACTGCTGGTAGAGTCAGTAAGACTGAATGAGCCTCAGTGTTGACATATATAGAGGAGCTGGAATAAGTAAGAGAGTAATGCGACTGAGAAGGCACAGAAGACAGGATGGGGATAAGATAAGATAATGTTACTTATAGCCCAGCCAACCACAAAGGGCCACATCAGGGCTGACAGGATGGGGAAGAAAGTTTTGAAATAGAAAAAAAAAAGAAGAAGGCTTATTAGTAGGCCATAGGATTCTATTAAGGAAATGCTGTGTTGTGAAGCCTTTTAGCTGTTTTTTAAGAGCTTTTTTTTTTTTTGTTTTTTTTTTTTTTTTTTTTTTTTCTTATTCTTGTTTTTGGAATTCCAATCATCTTAGCGCCTAAGCAGTTAATGTTAGCAGTTGTGGACCCTAGTGGAGTGCTGTTCAGGGTGTGTATTGAGGGGTGGCTTGGTTGATGCTCTGTCCTGGACTAATTGGATAGAGAATTTTTTTGGTAAAGTTTTCATTATTTTTTTTTTTTTTTTTTTTTTTTTTTTTTTTTTTTTTTTTTTTTTTTTTTTTTTTTTTGTTTTTTGTGGTTGGTTTTTAGGCCGTCAGCCTTCTTTTAGAAGGTTGTTTTCTTGTTACTCATCTTGAATGGTGACTCTAGCTTGCTTTCTTCGGCACTGCTTGGTAGAGTCAGCAAGACTGAATGAGCCTCAGACCCTGTTTTCTTTTGAGTTTTTTTTTTTTTTTTTTTTTTTTTTTTTTTTTTTTTTTTTTTTTTTTTTTTTTTTTCTATGGCTAAGGAATTTTATTTTTTTTTTTTTTTTTTATGTGTAAAATATTTTTTTTCCTTCTTTTCTTTGTTGTTGTTGTTATTGTCTAGAATCATTTTGGATTCATAGATGATTTTTTTGGTAAAGTTTTATTGTACTCTGAGACTGGTTCTTGAAATAGTTCGTTTTAACTCTGAGCATGTTTTCCTCAAATTTTAGTTTTGATTTTATAATGTTGCAGCATTGTTACTCATGTGAATAGATTTCAGGTTTCTTCCACAGTGCTTGGCGTTTCATTTAGCAAGCATCAGGTGTATAGTGGAAACTGTACTTGTTCTGTGCACAGGGATTGCAGCTGTGGTGTGACAACTGATTGACACATTTATTCCATGACACCTTCCTGCATGAAGTGCAGAGGGTGTCTGCATTCATCTAGGTTTTCTTTTCCATGAATCTGAAAGGGAAATAATGCATACAGACACATGCACACATGCATAACGTGCACACACATTCATGCACACACACATGCACACATCCAAGCATACATATGCATACATGCACAAATACACACACATTGCGCACACATGCACAAAAAAACACGTGCATGCGCACACTACACACGCACATGCACACACACACACACACACACACACACACACAACACACACACACACACATTCTGTGTCTCTTTCTGACTCTGCCTGTCTCTACTTCTCTCTCTTTCCCTCTCTCTGCTTCTGTCTCCGTCTCCCCGTCTTTTTTCTCATTGTCTCTATTCTCCGTCCGTCTCTGTCTGTCTGTCTGTCTGTCTGTCTGTGTGTCTGTCTGTCTGTCTGTCTGTCTCTCTCTCTCTCTCTCTCTCTCTCTCTCTCTCTCTCTCTCTCTCTCCCCTCTTTCTCATATTCACACACATATTCTGTATATCTGGCCCATTCTCTTTCTCACAGTCATTCGTTCACTCATTCTCACTCACACATGCATGCACACACATACTGTTACAATGTGCGTCAAAGATTATGTTTGAATGTTTTAGATAAAGAGGTCTGGGAAAGCAACACCAAGCTGGAAGTGACAGTTTCATTACAGGACAAGCCTTCTTTAAGATGAGAGAAGTAAGTAATATTTCTTTTTCAAAAATACCTTTTGTATCTCATAAACATTAGTGTGACCTTCTCCATGTAATCCATGATGTGTTTTAATTTGTTTCCACTGGTTAACTCAATGGCAATGTGCAGAAGCTTAAACTTCAGAACCTCACCAATGGACTGTGACATGGCAAGGTTGTTAAACAGTGTTTTTGTTTTTATGCACACACAAACTTTAATCCAAGGGAAACTACAATTTCTTTGATTGACAAATAGTCCTGTATTTTCCATTTCATTTGCTGATAGATAGTACAATGTTGCAGGAAGCACACATATCTGGCAGTTTTTTTCTTCATTTAGAATTTAGTGACATTATAATGAGAAATCAAAAGCAGACATTCAAAAGTAGCTCTCATGAATGAATCTGTTGGGACATTTTATAATACACATAATAAATCTTTAAATCATGTATATTTTGTAGGCTTTGGTAATTTTGTTTAATTAAGTTATTTGCATGTTTTTTGCATATGGTCAAAATGTTACTTCATGAAATGACAAGTCTATTTTTAATGTGTTGCCATTGAATTAATCTAGCTGACTGTGTGGTTTTGTGTTCTCTCTTTTGAGGCACTGTGAAACATGCAGCCAGCTAGAGCTCTATATGTTCAGCTGTAAATGCTTTAGCACTGGCGCTGGTTCACAGATCGGTAGAAGTAGATGGGCTATTTCCTCGATTTAAATGAACAAGTTTGTGTTACTTGGCTTTTAAATGCTGCTGCTTTTCTGCTTGGTGTGTGTGTGTGCATGTGTGTGTTGCATGGCTAAAAAAAACTTCCTGTCTGGCTGAATTTCAGTGTTGGACTGAAATTCTCCACCCCACCCCACCCCAGAAGTTGTTGAGAATCATGGGAAAGCTCTCCTAAGAGAGAAGCGTGATTTCCAGATTTTTTTTTATGAAGAACACCATGAGGTCATATGACAAAATGAAGTGACCTTGTGCTAATCATATGCCAGATTTTCGCCACATTTTGCAAAAACAACTAAAAAAAACAGAAGAAAAAAAAAATGTGAGCTTGAGGCAGGGGGAAAGGGGAAGGAAGGTGGGGTGAGGGGTTGGGGTGGGTTTTTTTTTTGCAGCTACAAGGAAAGCACTGAACGATGTTTGCAGTCAGGTCTCTGGAGTTCAGAACTGTTGCTCCTTGGAGTTGCGTCTCTTTCCAGCATACTTGGTTTCCTTCATTTTAATGCCTGTTTAAAGCTATGGTTTCAATTTCTTGTGCTTTTCTATTGTTCATTTATTCGTTTACTTTCATCTACTCATTGTTCTCTGAACTAATGCCTACCAACTTGACATAGCAAACAATTGCCTAGTAAAGTAACAGCATACAAGTGTACATATCTCATTTTCATACCCTCGTTGAATAAAGGCGGCATTTTTTTTTTCTCCCTCCCCAAACAGGTATTCTTTCATAACAAGATGGACCAGAGATTCTGTGGGACCGTGCATGGTTTGGGATTTTGTGAAGCTCCCCCAGAAAAGGTGGCCAAAGAGGAAGAGGAGACGAGTAAGGCTCAGGAATAGGATGTCAGTGTTGCTGCCCGGTGTGGGCACTCACGCTTGGCAGCAGACTGAGAGGACTTTGATCGCTTGACTGCATCTGTGCAGACATACCTGCTACCTGAGCTACATGGCATAGCATTCAGATTCTTCACTCAATCAGAAAAATGAGTAGTTCACCAGAATACTCCAGGGTAATTGCTGGGTAAGAAATCCTTGGACATCAGGGGCATCAGAAGGATCTGAGTTCACTGGTATATCCATGATTTTATGCCAGAGAGGTTTCAGATTTAGAGGAATCTTTGTTACTGATTTCTACCAGACAGGTCTTGTATTCACATTCAGAGGTCATTTCAATATAGGAATGTCTGGCACTGATGCTTCTTCTTTCTAATTTCTCTCCTTGTTTTGTTTTTAACTCTTCTTTGACTGTCTGTCACAGAGAATCATTTTAAAACGCATAGATTCTCTTTTCTTGCAGTTTTATTGTACTCTTATCAATATGTTTTAATCAGTTTTATGGTAATATGAAACAGAGAGACAAAAACAACCAAAAGAAATGTAAAGTAAGGATCAGTATTGTTGATGTAGAAAAACATGGAGATTGTAGCAATAAACATTTATTCTCTCGTGGCGTATATTGGTGATATTTGATTATTCAGCATTAGATTTGGACATAATATCCATCATCATCATTTTACAAAGTCCAGTCTTGAAGTACATACTGATTTAAAAAACAACAACAACTAAACTTGTTAAGTATTATTTTTGAAACTATAAACATACACTTTAAACCAAACTTATTAGGTACTATTTTGAAACTATGAACATACACTTTAAACTGAACGTTTTTTTTTTTAATCAAATTTTAATCAAATAATTTGAGAAATTACAGATGTGCCAGAAGAAGACATTGCGCAGAGATTTCATGTTTAAACTGAACTTACTAAGTACTAATTTGAGACTATGAATATACAGTTTTGTGAATACTACAATCAAGTATGGAAGTCATCACTTTCTCGTTAGACATCAATGTCAAAAAGCTGAAAAGTACAAAACAATATAAAATGATAACATGAAATAACTTTTCTAAAGAAGTCTAGAAACTTTAAACTTATCTACAGTACCCATCCAGATCTGACTGGGTTCCTTCATCATTGCACAATTCATGCCTAATCGGGGTCATTCACATGCATAACATGTAAATAGCATTTACTGCAAGAATTCTTTGCTTTCATTTCAGTTTGATGTATTTTAATTTGATGTCAGCCATTTTCCAAGCAAAGGTGGATCCTTTTGTGACTAATTATGTCTCTTGTGTGTGAAATGGTCATTCTTGTTTTGTGGCTTTCTTGTGCACAAATACTTTTGATACATTGACCATGTGTGAACAATAATTACTGATACAGTAATTTATTAATCTTTTAAACTTAAATCACATTTTAGTGGACATCCAAAATGCAATTTAATCAACATCAGCTGTGAACTCTTTATTCTCAATTTCTTTTAAGATAAACGTTCTATTTTTAGAAGATCCCATTTTAATCAAGGATTTTAATTATCACATTCAGTCAGCATATAGTTGCTGTAGAAGATGAGTTTAGACAGCAGTTTTACTTAATTTTTAGGTATATTAGAATAATAAAACTTTTTTTTTTTTTTTTTTTTTTTTAAATGATGATAATCTATATTATTCAAGGTTTTCAGGAAATGAATGCATTTCCAAATATGTCCATGATTAGTTAACAGCTTTGAATGTCCTGATCCATTGGAAGTTCAGAGTAATCATGTATTTCCCTGTGGTATTGCTAGTCCACATTGTTATATAGTTTTTTTCTGGACATATATCCCGCGGGTTTGTAATGTTTTTAGAAACTGTGAGAACAACTTTTGAAAAAGAAGAATGTGCAGAATTATGCAGCAAATTAAGAATCAAAATCCAAAGAAATGTAATTTCTCACAAGAGTCAATTAAACAAAAGTTCTGTTCTGCCAAAAGGATTGATAGGTCTTCATGGCCATTTTTAAGGTGAAAAAACAAAAAGGACAAGAAAAGAAAAAAGAAAATTAATCCTGCATTTAAAATGCTACAATCAGTATTTGGTCTGACTTTCATGTTTAGTCTTCAATTTTGTCCCGAAGATCTCTTCGTTGAGCACCATTTGACTTTTTTAATAGCACTACTAAGGGGCATTTGATTTGGTTACATCATACTGTGGATAGGGATTGAGGTGTTCATGCACTTTTGTTGTGCACCATGTTATGAATCCATGTTTGTAAGTATCTTACAATATGAATATGGCATCTTTACAACCCTTCCTGGTGCTATTTCTTTTAACTGGTATTTTATGTGACGCGCTTTTATTTCTTAAAACAAATTTGTTATTCATAAGGAGTGACCATAGCTTCTCAGACTGTTAGAAGATTTTTGTGAAGTATCTGGTCAACCAGTGTCTGAGTCTTTTAACCTGACTAAAGCAGAGGGTCGAAAAGGTCTGCAGTGAAGAAAGAGCAAAACCTGATGAGCCAAGTTGTTACCTCCCTGCTTGTGATCCCTCATGAACTGTGCTTTCTTAGCACCAGTAGTAGTTTAACCAAAAAGATTTGCAAGGGATAACTCAGGGAAAAATCAATTTGGGCTTCTCACATTTCTTTTACACTGGTCAGGTTTTTTTTTAAGTATACCGTCTTAATGTCTGTGGAAGTTGGACAGCTTGAAATATTTCAAAAGGTGAATCTTTTTAATCAATAAAACAGCTGCATGCTTGCTTTTTCCTTTGGGCGATTGTGTGCCAATACAAACAACTTTTATCATTGTAATTCAGCATCATGCTTCAGTTAGGAACAGAAATTTTCTAATTTTTCGTGCGATGCAAGATCAGTAATTTTCATTTGGTATTTTTGTGCCTGCATTTTATGTGTTCCTGCACATAAGCTGTATGTGTGTAATGGTCCCTTAAACTGGTTCTTATCATAAAGTTGAATGTGACTGTTAAAGATGGATGTATTGTCAGCACATTACTTATTTGCAAAACTTTGCCTAATCTCAGTGTTTGCTTTGTGCTTAATTGCTAATTTGTTTCTTTTTGTCAGAAGGGTGAACTGGCCTTCCAAGAAATATTTTACAAATGCAAATCTTGGATTTTGCATGTTGAATATCAGCAGTGTTAACAGAAAATGTTGCGAGTTTATTCCAATATAGTTGAGGTATTACTATCATGTCCAGTTTGATTTGGTTCCACAAAAGGCAGTCCTCTTAACAGCAGCCTAATTGCTTTAAATAACCACTTGAGGAAGATGAGAATCTCTGATATACTGTCCCAGTTTGACCTGGTCCCATGAATGGCAGTCCTGTAAACAGTAATTGTTTTAAATAACCACTTGAATTATAAGAGAAATATCTGATACAGTGTATTTCATATGGATGCATAAAATCTTTGTGCATAATATAAACTGATTTCTTTTTTCTCTCATATCATATATTGTTTTTTTTTGTTTGTTTGTTTGTTTTTTTTAAGAAAATAGACGTGGGGAGGGGACTCTTTTCATCCATTCTGATTACTTACCCTGGCAGAAAATTTGATTTTATCTAACAAAATGACTTGTTCACAAAGGTTTTAAATGACAGTGACAAAAGGGCCCCTGCATCACACACACACACACACACACACACACACACACACACACCTTTTTTTTTTTTTTTTTTAAACCCATATCATTTTTTTTAAATTAGCACTCTGGTAATAGGGTACACAAGTGTAAGATGCTGAAAGCACTTCTGTTTGGAATAGTGGTAAAAAGATACAGTTTTGATCTATTCAAGTGCTTAAAAAGATACAGTTTTGATCTATTCAGGTGGTACAAAGATACAGTTTTGATCTATTCAGGTGCAGCATTGACCTGTTGCTTTCCTTTTTCATCATTGCATAAACAGCCATCAAAGGCTCTGTTCCTTAAAGACTTACTTCTTTGTGGCAGAGACAATTGTATTGAGCTATCAGGAATCGGAGGACAAATTGCTGGTGAAAAGAGGGATCAGTTTTGAAAATGATGTGCACTTGTCAAGATGATTTCAACAGCGTTCATTTTCAACTCATTAAGTTGATGCTGGGTGGTTACTAGGCCACAGGAAAATGGTATTTCACTATAATATGTGGGTTAAAAAAAAATTTTAAAGAGAGTTGATAAGTGGGCCTTTTTGTTATTGTTGAATACCTCTTTATGAGCAAGTCAGTTCACAAATCAAAATAATTTTTGTCTGCCAGGGTAAGTAAGCAATAAATGTGGACAGAAAGAGTTCCTCCTCATATACATTTTTGATAATATGAATGGAAAATTTTGGAAACAAAAGCAATGCTTGTATTACACAAAAAACTGTTGATATAGCCATAAGAAATACAGCAGAGAGTGAAAGAGAGATCTATTCCCATAGTTCCCAGAGCAAAACATTTGTACCTTTTTTCCACTGAAACATTACCAGTGTATCCTGTCATTTCTGCGTCATGTTGGCCAGTTTATTCCAGTAGGTCTGTGTGCTGATGCCAGTGTTTGCAAGTATTGTTGTGCCGAAAGTCGTAATATCCCAACAACATTGTGTAGTCCTTAAATAGTATACCCCAGTATTTCATGTCTAACGCTGCTGTTTTCACTTTGCCTGCCTGCATATCCCAGCAGATTTGGTTTTCATACTGTAAGCACTGGGTTGCTAGTGGATCCCGCTTTTGCTTTGACCTTTTGCCAATATATTATCACACCACTGTCATGTCTTGTTACCAGCACATCGCAACTGCACTGTGCTGTTTCGTCAGTGTAGTATTCCACAACAGTAGTATTGCTTGGTCCTCTTACCATTACATGTCTATTTTATAAATCACCATCTGTAAACATTTCTAGGAAGAACAAAAATGTGATGGGGAAAAAAACATAAGAAAAATGAAAAGAAGATGAGTGGCACCTTGATTCATCAAGTTTCATATCAGGCAAAGTATGACCAGAACTGAACTTAAGAATGTCTGGTGCTTTGATGATGTCCCAGGACAGCTGGCATCCCCGTGATTTTATGATCATCCCAATAATGTTTAAAATGTAATTCTGAAGGCGTAACTCAGGTAAATTTTGTACTTAAATGTGAGTAAATCTTTTATGTGATTCCTTTTTGCTACCAATTTCATTGGAAGATATGATGCATCGTTCAGTAAATGTAAATCTTTTTTTTTTTTAAGAAAGTAAATCAGTGTTACTCATTTAAGGAAATTGAAATATGCATTTAAAACAGAATCATATTAAAGGATTATTTTGTGCATTCTGATTTCTGCTAGGAAAGTAATGATTGCAAAGGTATAAAATTCCAGGACAAACCATGTGTTACAATGTTCTTACATTACCAGAGAGGCAGGCAACCCTGCACACCGCACTCATTGACAAAGTGTGCATTTACAGTAGGTAAATAATATTTCAGTATTGATAGAAAGATGTGCAGTGTAAATGTGGAGATATACGACATTTGTTGATGTGGGTGTTTTCTGGTTGGTTGGTTGGCTGGTTTTTTTTTTTGTTTTTTTTTTTTTAATACACATGTAAACTCTGGCTTACTGAGCCAAAAGTATTTCGTTCTATGCATGACACTCAGGTGAGAAGTGTTTTTTTTGTTTTGTTTTGTTTTTCTTTTCTTTTAAGACATGAACAGATGTTTTACAGCTGATACCATTGCTAGGAGCCAAACTGTGATACATAACATGACTGTGATATTGTTTTACTGTGCCATTATGAAGGTCATGGATAATGCAAATGGTACTTCGTTTTTATATCGTATTGTGATGATAATTGTTATAACTGATTTCCTGAGGCAGCACAGGTACTTTGTTTTTATATCGTATTGTGATGATAATTGTTATAACTGATTTCCTGAGGCAGCACACGGTATTATTTTGTTTTAATGTGCCATTATAAAGGTCATGGATAATGCAAATGGTACTTTGTTTTATATCGCATTGTGATGATAATTGTTATAACTAATTTCCTGAGGCAGCACACAGTATTATTTTGTTTTACTGTGCCATTATAAAGGTCATGGATAATGCAAATGGTACTTTTGTTTTTATATCGTATTGAGGCAGCACACGGTATTATTTTGTTTTACTGTGCCATTATAAAGGTCATGTATAATGCAAGTGGTACTTTGCTTTTATGTCATATTGTGATGATAATGTTATAACTGATTTCCTGAGGCAGCACATGGTATTATTTTTCATGCCCCCACTCCCCCTGCCCAAATGTGTTATGGGAATTTGGGAGTTTTACTAAATGGTGGTATTTGCATATTTCTTTTGGCAGCATTCATGATTGATCATGTTCTTCTGCTATACACACTTAGAAACTTTTACTGTTCTATATTCATCCACTTTATCAATCTCATCCTTTTTAACATATCTTTTCAAGCAGACTGTGATGAATACTTTTTTTGGTTTTTTTTAGCTTTTTCAGATTCTCTTCTGTCTTTTATATACATGTGTATGGGAGTGCGAATGTGCATGTGTGTGGTGGAAAAGTGGCATGGGGGGGTGAGGGTAGGGGGTGGGCAAATGTGTGCACCATGGTTTGAGTGTGAGAATGGAGAAGGGGGGGGGGGGGGGAGGGATATACATGTCACAGCATTTTTTTACTGCATAACTAAGCATCATTTACCCATTTTCCTTAGTAGTCTTCCTTTAAATAAATAAATTTTTAGCAAAATAAATTTGCTTTTGTTTGAAAATCATATTCTCAACTTGTTTTGCTTTGTCTGCATTGGTGACTTTGTGCCTATGAGTATACACTGTTAACAAATCCATGAATGAGCTGTTTACCTTGCTTCCATGTCTGTTGACACATGAAAACCAGCAAATTACTCTAAATGGTTTTGGTTTTACAAACTACTGATGGATACCAGATTGAATATACTCGGGGATATTATTACCTGGCATTTTAAAGACATATGATTTTGAATTGCATGAATATTTGGGAAGAAAAAACTGCCATGAAAGGCTAATTGCCATGGTTCATCTATCACAAGTATGACTAACAAAAAGCGCATTACAAATTCTCTTTATATGTTTTTATACATGTGCATCAAGATGAGTTTACTTACTTCATCAAATAAGGTGAATCACTGATGAATCTCTGACCCACAATATAAATTGAGTGAGACTTTATTGTGCTGATGGAAAAGGCTTAGTTTAGCCATTAGTTTACGTGGTAAATACAGAAAGAAAAATACCTAGAAACGTGCGTGCATTAATCATTAGCAGTTTTTAGCAAGTGAAGCTGTGTGTTAACATTTACTGAGCTGACTGTTCTTTGAAAAACAAATACCCTGCACAAGGCAGCTCTGTGGAGTACCTTTATTAAGAGAGAAAACTGCTTGGAAATACACGTGTGTGTGTGTGTGTGTGTGTGTGTGGGGGGGGTGTTGTGGGGGGGGGGGGGGGGTGATTATGTGCATCCTATGGATGTTGCCAGTAATATATATATATATATATATATATATATATATATGTAGCCGGGTGCTAACGGTACATGTTTCTTGGTCACCTGTCGTAGACGAGATATTTTGTTCATGAGTTATCTTCCCCCTTACCTCCCTTGGTTGAATCTCATTTTTTATTGTGTAAATTCCTTAAATCATGAATACCTCAGAACCTACATATTTGTGTATACGTCGCTGAAGTCACAAAAATTAATGTATATTCTATTCGTTACAATCGTGTTGAACTGAGAAGCCCATATTTTCCCTAAAACTGGTATTTCGACCAAATTAATCTTGGCGCCATTTTGAATTGTTCGACGAACAAACCGTAAATAATTCTTGATTTCACAAAAAGTATGAGAGAATCCAAAGATCCATGAATGCACATTGAAAGTAAAGTCCATAAGCTCTCATTTCGTATATAGCATAGCTATGATCCTTTCTGTACAAGCATGCGATTATACGAAAATGACTGACGGCGCCGGTCCCCTGAGCGAGTCGCCTTCTTTGTTCATTGTCGGCGTTCTGATCTAAATTGTTGTTTTATGAGATTCGGACTTTCCTATCGAAATCTTTTTAATAACTTCGTTTCTATGGCAGAAGCAACCGAAAATATATAAAAATTATCATGCGATTAACCATTCCAACGGAATAAACATTTTTATCGGAAGTCGTGTTAAAAGCACATGGCGATGGCCATGTGACGATAAGGCAAGTTGTGTTTTCCATCAAATTTAAACGCAAAGTTCTCCACACTTAGACGGCATCTTGGATAATGAAATCTGTATGTGTAAAAAGAGCAAAATGCCAGCTTTTCAGTCATCACAAAATTATTTCATGCTGTTAAGTTTTTTTCATCGAAATAAAGGAAAACATGACGTAAACCCGTTAAAGTGGTTTCATTCTCGGACTTTAATTGCCAATAACTTTACACAGCCACAAAATTGTCAAATATGATTTATATTGCGTTTTATTCCTTGGGTTCTGAGGTTTTCATCGATACCTAATATGTTTGGACACCTTGACTGTACGGCGAGCTAGACAACGCAGAAGCTGCGACAGATAGCACAAATTTTATCATTTGCTGTCTCGCGAGGCTCACTTTGCCTGCGGCGCTGCGTTGCCGGCTTTGCGGTCCAGTGAAGGTGTATATAAGCAAGGCGCGCGGCGTGAGAAGGTCAGTGTTCCCCGTGAGTGTTCCCCGGAGGAGAGTGTCGTCCAGAGTGTGGTCCGCGAGTGAGCGATCGACGCGTGAGAGTGCTCAGTGCGCTGAGTGCTAACAGAGAGAGAGAGAGAAGAGTTCCCAGGGCAGTGTGCCTGGTTTGAGCTCTTTGCTATGGAAGTTCAATAAAAGGAGAAAACTCACAACGTCTGTGTCTTCTTGACTGGCTGCTGTCCCTTGGTCCCTGCGCATATCACCATCTGCCTGTCTTCGCCTGCACACCCCTTACCCCTCCACACCATCACAACTGGCGCTGCGAGCAGGATTGAAGACAGAAGGGACCAAGAAGACGACACAGCCCAAGAAGACCGGACACCATGGCCAGCCAACTGCCCCTACCTCTGCACCCTCTGCATCAGCTCCCCAAATTACGGGTAATGAGAGCAGCAGGGAAGTGGACGACTTCATCCGGGGGGCCAGGTTTGCTCTATACTGCAGCCCCTGGATGACAGGACAGCCGCCCTCTGGCTGATTGCCGCCCTAGATGGCCGAGCTCGCCAGGAGGTGATCAGGCTGCCAGTGAGAGAGGTAGACTCCCCAGCCAAGATCTTGGCCATCTTGGAGGAAAACTGGGGAGAGCAGCGGGATGTGGTCACCCTGGCCACAGTGTTCTTCAACAGGCAGCAGGGCCAGGACGAGACCATCTTGGAGTATGGCTCCCATCTCCAGTACCTCTGGCGGAAGGTCAACCAGGCTGGGGATGGGATGTTGCCTGCCACCATTCTCCCGGGGGACACCTTCACACGTGGCTTGCAACCAGCTGCACTGCGCAAGGATGTCCGGCATTTTGTCCGGAACCATCCTACCACCACCTTTGAGGAAGCACGGAAGGAAGCACAAAGGTGGATGCGGGACTGCAGCGCTGAGGGTGACATCCTTCTCACAGCTGGCACTGCTACTGTTGCCTCGCTTAAAACTCAGCTAGAGGCACTCACGGCCACAGTCGCCAGCTTGAGGGAGGAACTGCAGCAGCCACCACCTGCACAGCCACCACTGCAGATCCGCAGCTGTGTGGCAGGAACACAGCACTCAGGACGACGGCCCAGGCGTAGGCGACGGAAGTCGGCACCTGTGAAAACTGGGGGACAACCCCAGTCCTCTGCCACTGTCAGCAGCCAGAAGCTGCTGACATGCGGCATGGCCCAGCAGCACCCAGACAACGGGTCTGGCCCTGCCAGGGAACTTCAGTGCCTGACAGCAGAACCAACATCCCGCCATCATCCAAGCCACCTGACTGGAAGAGACCACAGCGAAAGAAGCTGGAACCACCACCAGACTCCAAGACGGACCAGCAGACGTTCCCACAGCCCAAACCAAGAACTGCTGGGCCACCCTGTGGCCACCCGTGTTCCGCCCCTGAGTCGTATTGCTAAACCGCCCACGCCAGCCCCACGGCGAACTGCCTGTCTGGCAGTGAAACCAATTAAAAGGTATGCTAGTGACTGTCTGGATGACCAGGACTCTTTCATTTAACTGACTCGGTCAGATGTTACAAGAGACAGTAAATGTATTCCAGGTTTGATATTATGGTTAAATACCTCCTTTTGGGAACAGGTGCTGTGGACTGTTTGTTAAACTAAAATTTGTTCAGATGTTGTCTATTATTTTTGGCACAAGCTAGCATATGTTGATTGTTCTCATGTTGGATAATGATGTATGCCCCTGTTTTGCTTTTCCCCAAGAGTTGCTGTAAAAGAGAACTAAGTCGAGTGACTTTGCTAGGATTCTGTCCCAAAGTGCTAAAACCCTCGTCCAAATTCATAAACTCCTGGGACTTGACTAAAAGGGTTTTGAGAGCAAATCCTTTTTTTTCTCATTTTTCTCATTTTATGTCTGATAACAAGTCCATAATTGTCACCTGGTACTCACCCAGTGTTTTGGATCTTCATGAATTTATCATCCCAGCCATTTTGGGTGTCTGACCTTGAATTCTGTTTTAAATAACAAATTCTTTCAAGTCATTTTGGTATCCGACATTTTGGAATTTTATTTAAATAATAAGTCCACTATTGTCACTTGGTACCTACCCAGTGCTCTCGGTTTTTTAGCACATTCTTCCTAATGATATCTGATGTCTGACCTTGGAATTTTGTTATAAATAGCAAGTCCATTTTAGTCACTTTTATGTGCCCAAAGTCCAGATTTTGTTCATGAAAGGAATCCCTTGTAGTCATTTTGTGTTTGACTTTTTGGAATTTTTGTTTAAAATACATGTCCATTCTAGTCAATATGCTCATTTCCGTCAATGCGAATCTGCTGACTTCCAGAACTTTGATTTTAAGAGTAAGTCCTGGTAGTTGGAATAATAATGAATGCAAACAATGAGAGAGACAAGATGTTTTGATGCTTTGATGTTTTGATACATTGATGTTAGTGTTTTGTTTTGAGAGTAGCCATAAGCCGGGTGCTAACGGTACATGTTTCTTGGTCACCCGTCGTAGATGAGATATTTTGTTCATGAGTTATCTTCCCCCTTACCTCCCTTGGTTGAATCTCATTTTTTTTATTGTGTAAATTCCTTAAATCATGAATACCTCAGAACCTACATATTTGTGTATACGTCGCTGAAGTCACAAAAATTAATGTATTCTATTCGTTACAATCGTGTTGAACTGAGAAGCCCATATTTTTCCCTAAAACTGGTATTTTCAACCAATTAATCTTGGCGCCATTTTGAATTGTTCGACGAACAAACAAACCGTAAATAATTCTTGATTTTCAAAAAAGTATGAGAGAATCCAAAGAATCATGAATGCGCATTGAAAGTAAAGTCCATATAAGCTCTCATTTCGTATATCGCGCATGGCTATGATCTTTTCTGTACAAGCATGCGACTATACGAAATGACTGACGGCGCCGGTCTCTTGAGCGAGTCGCCTTCTTTGTTCATTGTCGGCGTTCTGATCTAAATTGTTGTTTTATGAAATTCGGACTTTCCTATCGAAATCTTTTTAATATAACTTCGTTTCTATGGTAGAAGCAACCGAAAAATATATAAAAATTATCATCCGATTAACCATTCCAACGGAATAACATTTTATCGAAGTCGTGTTAAAAGCACATGGCGACGGCCATGTGACGATAAGGCAAGTTGTGTTTTCCATCAAATTTTAAACGCAAAGTTCTCCACTTAGACGGCATCTTGGATAATGAAATTTGTATGTATAAAAAGAGCAAAATGCCAGCTTTTCAGTCATTCACAAAATTATTTCATGCTGTTAAGTTTTTTTCATCGAAATAAAGGAAAATATGACGTAAACCCGTTAAAAGTGGTTTCATTCTCGGACTTTAATTGCCAATAACTTTACACAGCCACAAAATTGTCAAATATGATTTATTGCGTTTTATTCCTTGGGTTCTGAGGTTTTCATCGATACCTAATATGTTTGGACACTTTGACTGTACGGCGAGCTAGACAACGCAGAAGCTGCGACAGATAGCACAAATTTTATCATTTGCTGTCTCGCGAGGCTCACTTTGCCTGCGGCGCTGCGTTGCCGGCTTTGCGGTCCAGTGAAGGTGTATATAAGTGAGGCGCGCGGCGTGAGTGAAGGTCAGTGTTCCCCGTGAGTGTTCCCCGGAGGAGAGTGTCGTCCAGAGTGTGGTCCGCGAGTGAGCGATCGGCGCGTGAGAGTGCTCAGTGCGCTGAGTGCTAAGAGAGAGAGAGAGAGAGAAGAGTTCCCAGGGCAGTGTGCCTGGTTTGAGCTCTTTGCTATGGAAGTTCAATAAAAGGAGAAAACTCCACAACGTCTGTGTCTTCTTGACTGGCATCTGCCTGTCTTCGCCTGCACACCCCTTACCCCTCCACACCATCACATATATAACCATAGTGTTCTGATGTAAAGTTCAGAATGATGCATAAAGTCACAGCTGTCTGAAAACATAAATCTCGACCCACAATGCTATGTGCTTCATGGCAGGCTGAGACAACTGTGTCTTGACAACTGTGTCTTGACAACTGTGTCTTGACATATGCTAACTTATCAGCAGTGACAACGAAGCGTCCAGTACTCAGAATCTGCCCAGTTTTTGTTCCCTGAACTTCTCTGGAAGCAGCTACAGACAGAAGAGGGTTAGATGACATCAATCACTTCAGGGAGTTCCACTTTTCGGTTTTGTGATATGACTTATGAACTATAGACAGATCAGCAGAGAAACTTCCATTCTTATCCCACTCAGATGTATATTTTGTTCATTTTTTTGTCGTTGAAAACTTCACAGAATTTGGTGTTAGACTCCCTGTGTTGCTTTTCCCTTCTGTTACAAGATTAGCAAAGGAAAACAACTAAACATGGAGCACTGCTGTTGAGATCGTAATGCGAACTGTCCCCAGTGCCTCTACAAATATTCTGTACATCCCACTTCTCCAAGAAGGGTTGGCTATACAAAAAAAAGACAACAAAAAAAACCTCATGCATTCAAATTACTAAGACAAGGCAAACTTTTAGTTCCAGTAGGGGATAAGAATGCAGCTTATTCCTCTTTCCTCTCAGCACACTTCGATCCAGCTATTCATTGACTAAACTGGTTGATACCTCACAGGAATGAAGACTTTCTGCAGCATAATGAATAATCACCACACATCTTGAGTTCCGAATTAGGAGTTAAAACAGGCAGACATTCATGTTTAGTACAACATCAAGTTGCACTGTTCCAACCACAGGAAAGTTGGTGCTCTTCCATCAGGTGGAAGCAATTTGTGATTTTGAGTTTGAGCCATGACAGAATTTCCGTCAGTCATGAACTTCACGATTTACGTTATGAAACTCTGGTCATACAGTTCATGCTGCAGGACAGTCTTCCATCCGCTTGTCTCACCGTGCAGTTCTAGCTTGATTAAAAGATTGTAGGTCTTCTTGAATTACTTCTTTTTACATTGGTCAAAAGTGAAAAAAAAATTAATACTTCCTGCACCATTGAGTGTGCATCCCCACAGCAAAAATGTTGAGATTCATACCAGAGTTCACAGAAATGTTCATTGATAGCAGCAGAGAGAATGAGTTTGAGGGATTTTCGTATCGTCAGTCTGAGGACAATACTTGATTATATGAAATCAGGATTTGTAACTGACCACAGATTTTGTTCATGACAGATGGTGGCACATAACCTTTTTTGAGCACAAAGAAATCTTGAGTTAATGTTTGATTGCAGTGTGATGATTTTGATGGCTTTGACCTTGAAGAATCAAATCAAATGGTCAATCAACCGCAAAAATATGATTTTGACAAGAGTATACATGTGATGTCTCTCTCTCTTCATTTGCCCTTGAAATTTGCACCCACTTTGAATGACTTGTTTTGAAAGTTGTTCTTTTCTCAATATCAGAGGAGCAAAAATTCCTCCAGAACTCTTTCCTTTTATCCACTTGAAAATGGATTTTTTTTTTTTTTTTTTTTTTTTTTCCCAATTTCAGTTTCAGTTTCAGGACACAAACCAAGGTGTTGCTCCTGAACCTTAAGGGGGCTAAGTGGCCCCTGGATCCCTACCTCTCTTTGAGATAAAATTTCAAAAGGTGCTCCCATGACAGTGCACGTTCATTAGAAAAGGGAGATAATTTTACTTTGAATATGTTGTCGTACTCAGGATTTGTGTCCTTAGAATCAACAGGGAAGCGTAGGAATCTGAACAGTCAGAAGTTCCCTCCCACAAGGTCAAAGTTTGGTCATACTAACGGCAAGCAAATCTTGAGGAGAATACATTTTTGGAAAATTTGAATAAGATATCTGTCATGTGAAGCATGAGCATTCGCATTCTCACAAATACACAAATCTTTCAAACATGCGCATTCCATGACTTAAACTGTTTATTGAGAAATATAACAAAAAAGAAAAAGGACAGATGCAGAGACTACCACCATAAGCAGACTAACTGGTTCTAGATAAAAAAATAAACCTATAACAACTAGTTTTGAAATTGAAACACTGGCTTGTAACTGATTTGTTGTGTATGTTTCATTCAACTTAAATACAAATCATACAAATAGATTACATGTTAACACTAAAAGAAAATCCATAAAATGCTAACATATTTTTCTAAAATTTACTTTCCACATTAAAAAAAAAAACCTCTTAAAACATGTTATCAGCAGTTGGAACAATGCATTGATGAGATGTAGATGTAAAACACCCAGAAATGTATGTTTAGTGCAAAACA
This sequence comes from Conus betulinus, assembly GCA_016801955.1. Lineage (NCBI taxonomy): Eukaryota > Metazoa > Mollusca > Gastropoda > Neogastropoda > Conidae > Conus > Conus betulinus. Next base: position 38,566 of record JADBJO010013071.1, read on the forward strand.
TCTTTTGTCCTTTCAGGCTTCATGTAACTTGTGCGAGAGAGAACTTGCATCAACAACCATCCACCAATGTAACAGTACATTGCTGAAATATCTACTAGTGGCCATATGCAGCGTTGTCCAAAAAACACCTGTCTGTGAAAACACTGACACACAAACACAAAGAAATAAACTGTTTTCTACAGTTATAAATGACACCAAAACATGAGAAATAAATGAATCCCCTTTTTTTTTTTTAACACCAACAGCAATTTCATCCATGCTTATGGAAAAAGAATATTTCCATAATTTCAGATCACTGGTCTTAAAAAAACAAAATTCATACATACACACATTAAGTGGAGATGAAAAAGGCAATCATTTAATTCAAAATCTGGCTAATCATTTCTGGTTCATGTAAATGTAAATCTTATTAATCAGCTTGGTATCAGGAATTTCTCCCCTCAATGTCTTTAAAAGTGATTGTGTCGGACCTTTGGGAAGGGGTTTCTCAGCTGTTAATGTGTCTTTTCTTGTGCTAGGATTAGATCCAGATCTTTTGTCACAGACAAACATACACAGAACAGGACACAAGTCAAGATCCATGTGAGATCTTTTACCACTGTGTCATGGCAACATGTGTGAATTGTCAATTTTGGAAATGAATAAAGGCTCAGACTGATTTGTTACACTTGCCTGTCACAAAACATCCATTACGTTTTACGCAATGGTAGATTCGTAAGGTAAGAGCAGGAAACGAAATTTTAAACAAATGCTACACACAGAGGAATTTTGTATATTGATCCCATATAGTGAGCATGTATTTTCCAATAACAAGATACAACAGTATATCACAGCCTCCATTTGAATTACACATGTTGTTTCAAATACTGTCCGGTAAACCTGTATTGCCTTTGACCAGCAAAAGCTTGAGACAGAGATAAAACAAACTGTTACCATAAATAGTAATGCCACATTAATTTTGTGAGACTTGCATCTTTATGTACTTTTATATGAGATAAAATGCATAATATAAAAGAGGTGAATCACCTTGCTCTTTTCAATATCATTCCCCAGACTGATGTTCCTTTAATAAATATTTTGTGAAACAATCTTAGAGTCAGTTTGAAATTGCTTTTCAAAGGAAAAAAAAAACCCCATATTTTACAATATGTACACACTAAATGATTAGGTAATTAAATGAGGACATTAGCAACTAGCGAATGGATTTTTAAAAAAATCAAAGAACAACCCTTGTCCCAGTGTTAAAACATTCAGCTTTACAATAACTACAAATATATATCACACCACCACCTTGTGGATTTTCCCATCAGACAACTTAACTATTTGCTAACACACAATGTATGAAAAAGAAATCAAAACCAAACTCAAATGACAAACAAGACGGCAAACGCACGAGTAAATTTGACGCTATCACCTGGACCTCCAAATGTGTCATTTCACCTTTTTAAAGAAACAGTGATCAAAATAAAAAGAGACAACTTTCTTTCTTTTTCTGTACGCCTCTTGTCTGTATGTGAGCTAGGTACATATGTACTTCCAACGGCATTAGCTTGGAGTACACACAACTGCTTCATCATGGGAGTAAAAGTTACCTCATTCTATTTCAGCCAAGGGGGCTGTGTCTTCACCCATGTCTGTTGGATTACTTACCTGTCTGTCAGCAAAATTACAAAAAAACAAACAACAAAAAAAACTACACACCAAAAAATAACAAAACTCTGTGAAAAGATGGAATGCGGTTCAAAGTCGAATCCACGAATCCATCCAATCTTGGTGTGGATCAAAGAGTGGATCCAAGCCTGTCTTTGAACATCAAAAGTCTGGATTTATCATCTTACGTTTTTGTTTGTTTGTTTGATCGTTTTTGTTTGTTTGTTTGAGAAATGCATTGGACAGGAAATTAGCTAACAGGATCCAAATACATGGACGAAAGCTGTTTTTTTGTTATTCAGACAAAAAAGCACACAACATGTAAACAAGAATAAATCTGGGGGGAGCTGCTTACAATTTATGGAGGATATGTTTTTTATTTTCATTTCATTTATTTCACTTTAAGATGGGGGTGATGAAGGGGGGGAGGGGCAGTAGAATACAAGTAAGAACATCACAGCTTTTAAGGACCAGTCAGTTTCACAGATACTTCAGATAAGTTCATTAAAAATGAATAGAAAACCTAATGTACACGCATATATGGACGGAATGTTACTTCTTCAAACCTGTTCAATGTTTCTCCAATTAGCAACAGCAATGGCATTTGAAAAAAAAAAAAAAAAAGAAAAAGGAAGCTGCACGGCCAATGAATTCTTAAAAAAAGCAAAAACTCTGTATAATCACAAATTAATCAACTTATCATCACATGCATAAACAATATGTGTCCACAGAGAAACTCAAAATCACCTATATAAGTGACCTACTATAAATTACAGGTAAAAAGCAGCAGCTTTTGAAGTAACCAGTCAGCATCAGTCTTGATGAAATGAGATCAAATTAGCCAACATACTATCACCTGTTTTCACAACCACCAGTCTTTCCTTGATCTCCTTTGTTCCTCAGCTTGAGCCTCAAAGGTCACCACTGGCGAGCTTTATGCATGTGATCATAAAGGTAGCCACAAATGATCTTCAAAAATGATATTTAAGGACAATAACATTTTGCATCTTGTTTTAAGTGTCATCCATCCCACTGTCATATAATGGCCAACCATTTCTACGGATGAAATGGGGATTTAATGTGAGTGTAGTTTGTCTTTCACAGGCCACCACACATGGGACCTCAGTTTGAAGTCTCATGCAAAGGACTTAGGGGTGGGCTGCAAAGACACTGCAGAGAACATCTCTAATACAACTGTCTCAAGAATTGACCCACAAACCCTGGGATCAAAAGAACAATGCTCAGTCTACTATGCCAACCAGGTGCCCTTTCCTTCTCCGACTCCCATAGTTTTCCTGATGGGAAATGGAGAACCGTAATGCATACTGTCAAACTAGGATACATAAATCAAATTACATGTACAACACAGAACAGGATATAATTTGTATGAAACATCTCTCTGTGTAAAACATGCTTTAAAAACAGAAAGCACACACAGGCTTATTTCCATCTATAACCATCATTCACACTTATCTGTCCCACATGCGGAGCTCAATTGCTGTAGTCGAAGACATCTTTGGTTTACATAGTTCATAATGAAAGCTGAGACAGATAACCACGTTGGGCAATGTTGTGTGAAGTTCTTTTTATCATGTCTGAAGTAAATACAGCTGTTACATGTGAAAAAAATATTTCAAAAAAGGATCAGATGGATAGATAACAATAAACACATTTACATAGCACAATAGCCCGTAATATAGGCTCAAAGCACACCAAGCACATTAACACTACACAATTTTACAAATGTCAACCAGAAAAAAAACACTTTAGTACATATTCCACTACGGCTAGGTTATTAAATTTCATGATCAAGTCCATTTTTAAGTTCTGTTTTGAAGCTGTTCATAGTTTTAATGTGTTTCTTTTAGAGGGGATGGCAGAGAGTTCCAGGTAATGGGAGTTTTGTAATGATATGATCTTTGACCAAATGATTTGAGATCAGTTTGAGGCTACACTGCTGAGTTGGCCGACTGAAAAAGAAGACTGTTGATTCAGCTGATGAGCGTTAGTACCAAAACCAGAAACAATGCCAGAAAATAATCCAAACTAGTTTGATTCAAACACGAGCCGATGGTTAGAAACCCCACCATGAAGAAAGCAAACCATTCTCATTAGTTTAACACAGCAATCCTCGAAAGAAAAATTCCGACCCTCAGTTAAACGATGCCCCCTGCAATCAATGAAAGAAATGCAAACAAATGGTGCTAGACCACAGAGCGGTCATGGTGCTATGTCTGCATTGTCTGAGGGATTGCTCTGAGCGACACCATCCTGAGTCAAACCATTGCTCACAGGATCTGGCTCGCTCAGATCATTTCTAATGGTTACATCAGAATGAGCCAGCTTCTGACGCAGCAAGGCAAACGACTTTGTCCCACTGGACATCTGGACACAGGGAAAAATCAACAATCATGACAGGTTTTGTTTGTCCAAAGTGAACAGATAATACCAAGGCACAAAAATGAATAGTATTTCACAAGAACTGATCGTTCCTGAGAGAAACTGTCAACCACTGGGAATGATAACTGGCCTTTGGATGTGATCATCAGCATAAATGCTTCGACATGAACATGAAAGTTATGTACATGGAATGTAAACCTTTACAACATTTAAAACAAACCGGTTATTTTGGTGAGCAAAGGAGCAATTATGTCAATGAAATGGAACAAGGCAAGGGAAGATCTCTACAGTGGGAGATGGAAAAAGTCCATTTTTTTTACTATACATTCTGAATGAAGTGTTTCTATACAATTAGACATCAATGAAAAATCAAGCTTTTCTATAAAATTAGACATCAATGAAAAATCAAGCTTATTTCACCATCTCATCAAAAAATTCTTGAAAAATTTTGCTTCTGGTATACAAAGTTTGATCGTGTATGTATCTGCCCTGTGATCTTCACATGTATGTATATCACAGAGGCATGCTATGACGCATGCAGGACTAAGCAAGACTGACCTGACTGTTGGCAGCACTGTTATTCAGTGATCGATGCAAGCTGGCTGTGTCGGATGGAGGGTTGGTCTCTGTGGCCGCACGTCGCAGGTCTTTGGACTGCTGCAGGAACTTCTCTCCCTTCTGGATTTCCTGTTCCAGGGCAGCAATGTCTGCCTCTGCCACTGGCCACCCTTCTTCACTCAACGCCTGCAGAAATTTGCCCCGGTGCTCAGAAAATGCACTGGCTCTTCCGTATCGAACCTGGGGGGCAACACACACACATTGTTGCTTGAATTTCCCATTGCAGACCATGAGAGGTGATATCTGTACATAAATGAATATTCTTCTTCTAGTCAAAATATCCTTGGTGTGATTTTTAATATTAAAAAAATCCCAGTTTTAATTGATCTCCCATGTCTTACTGAAGGCATTACTATCACACTTGCCACTCATACCAACACGACAGCGCACAATCCGAATTTGGCACAGTACTGTTCCAGTCTCAATACCAGCAGTCCACAAGGGAGCCATCAAGGTTAAGTTGTGGTATGGCCTCGCACTTCTGCTGCTGAGTCATTGATGGTGTTCAGTAGTGCCTGCAGGATATGGTCCTCTTAGCCCCTTCCTGAAGACAATAACTGCTCCATCACTGAATAAGCTGAAGTTGCTCCAATCCACATCCCCTGGCTTCTGCATCCACTTCACGCAGCCTCCTGACCCTCTCTCCACCCCCACCCCTCTCCTTGCCCTGAGTAGGGCAGACTGCCAAAATACTTCAACTCATTTCATGAATGCACATAAAGACTTGACTGAACAGTTGCTGGATCTTGGGTGGAGAAAGAATCAAAATGTTGTCAACATAGTTTCAGGATACGACAATGGGCCACAGAAACTGAGACCACTTAAAAAAAAAAAAAAAAAAAAATAATGTACGATGGCTGAGGAAGGTGACAATGATGACAGGCAGAGTAAGACAAAGTGACAAGGCTGCACTCCGCTCTTTCCTTCATGACACATAACCTCGTCAAGCAGGCTAAAGAGATACATACACTTGTTTAGGAAATATAAGCAACACTCTCAGTGGTGTAGAAGATCCTCAAATGTGTGGTCTCAGTCTTCCACTTGTAGCCCACACCACATTCAACTCGAGATGGTAGCCAACTGGGGCCCAAGAAAATTCCACCCTAGCAGGGTTTGAACCTATAAACTCTCAGTCATACGTCAGTAACACTAACCATTGCACCACAATACCAACATCAATTACTACACTACAGCTGAAAATGTGAAGGACTAATGACTGGAATCTTTGTAGGAGTTGAATCTCACAAGTTGCGAAACATCACTGTGTGACTGTCCACCCACACTGCATGCACGGATCCTGTATAAACGTGAATGTGTCGTGTGCTAATTCTCTGGTTCTGTTCATAGCAAAGATATCCTCCTTCCTTGGACAAGATTCTTTTCTCTCCATGAAAATAAAATAACACTCAACATCATGTATCACAGCAACAGCTAGAAACACTCACTCTTGTTTCACGGTCTGTGGGAGAGCCCTCCATACTATACTGTCCAGACGCCTGAAAGAAAGACAAAAAAAAAATAAAATTACTGCACAGTTCATGCTATTTATAGCCTAGTTGACTGCAAGGGGCCATATCAGGACTACACATTCCTGACTACACCAGTCAATCATTATGCAGGTTTCTTTATGATGCAATAAGAGATCAGTCATTTTTTTTCCTCCAGCAAATGAATTATTGTTTTTACTCAAAGACAATGATAACTGTACGGTCATTCCAAAAAAAAAGTTAGCATTCACAAGCAAAGGCACCATCTTCTTCATCATTTCAGTGTACAGTCTGGGAATGAAACAAACTATTACGCAATAAATCACCAGTTTTGCCAAATTCATGACATGGATATGTTTTCAAAAACAAAACAAATTAGGGAAACATGGCAACACACATAATCAAGTCCGGCATGAGATGTTTGAAAAATATCTCTCCTTGGAGAATTATCTTGCATGGACCATTTTGATCATTAAAGGTATGGATAATGTTTCGGTAAACTAATAACCTGCACTAAAATTTCAGCATGAGTAAGTTTCCCAGACTTTTGAAATGTTGCCCTTGGCTCGCCACTGCACTGAATAAGCAGCAGTGATGGAAGTGATGGCCTACTTCTGGGCATTATGCCTTCTCAATGATCATTGATCATGGCAACACAGATGATTAGCTGGGAGCTGAGCATGATTTTAAACTACGACGGTTTAAAAATGATGGTAAATCTTGCTTGTGATCAGTTACATTTGCTTTATTTCAGTAGAAAATCTGCAGGAGTTCCTTTATTTGACAATAGTTTAAGCTACTGTAAATCCACTAAAAAAAAAAAAAAAAAATCAAGTGGCAAATACTGTGGTGAAAATGTAAGGTTTGGCAACTCTGCACAAAACATTGCAGGCTGCCAAATGATTTCCCCTGTATGGCACAACTGAACAAAATGCATAAAAAAAAAATGTTCATTAATCGCCTGCAAATTGAGAAAGAGGGACAGAACAGAGATTCACAGAATAGTGTGTCGTTGAAGAAACGCATACCATGCCAACTTTGTGAGCATAATTTTTTTCACATCAACTTTCAAGCAATAAAAATATAACTGCATCTACCCACCAATTGATGAAACATCAAGTGTGCAGCATGTTGAGGATATATGACGCCAAAAAAACAAAAAACCACCTGCAAACTCACTGTCTGTATTTAGTTAATGCTTTCTCCAGTTTTTCCTCGTAGTCCTTCAGGTTGACAGCACCTGGGTTCACCAGGTGCACTCTGTTCTTTCTCCCCACCTGACACGTGTGCTATAGGCATGATCTGGATCACACACACACACACACACACACACACACACACACAAAACAGTGGGAGCTATTATCACTGGGAGCAGCTATAATCACTGTGATACACTGCAGAACCAAGCGTTATGAATATTCTGTGTTAAAGAGCAAGGCATACAATAAAATTTATATGCATCCTAAATCTGTTGAATCAAAGCGCTTACAAAAGTAAATGAAAAATATCAATGTGAAATGCCTGTCCACTTCCAATCCTGTCATACACATGATAATAAATACATGGTTCGGGGCCCATTACCAACATTCCTCCTCCTTGCCCACCCTTGTTACAAAGTTAAAAATCACTCTCCTTGGTTCGGTTTGGTTACTGTTCCCAAAACAAGGCGGGTGGAACCTATGCTTATGTATGTATGAAACAAACCTGCAGAGTTTCAGGCTGACATCTATGAGTGACTTTCCCTAGATATGGAACTGTATTTTCAAATGGTGGCAAAAAGAGAGGTAAATGGTTATATAGTGCAAATGGAACATTCATTTTCATATCCAGAGGCTGAAAGAGAGGGAAATGGGAGGACAGAGCAAATAGTAATGTATTACTACATCTTGAGGCTGAACTGGGAGAGAGCAGTGGCAGAGCAGCAAACAGACCAGCTATTTTTTCTTTCTCCAGTGTCTTTCTCTTCTTCAGAACCTACACCAACACTGGGCTAAATTACAGACCCCAAAACTCTGAAACTCAGCTGTGAAAGGACAGACAAAAAAAAGCCAACATCTGTTCAGAATGTTTTCTCCACTGCTGGTGACAGGATGGGGCGTCTTTGGAATCGTTGGGTCGGAGATGGATCGTTTCAGAGGATATGCACCGAGTGTGGTTTCAGTCAGGGTGTTTGTCCCCTGCTATCAGTTCTGACTTTAGCACACCTCAGTCTTCATCAAGGTGGAAAAACACACTTTTCCTCTGAAGGAGATAAACATTCTCTCCTTCCCCTCTCTGCCTCTTCCTTTCCCACTTCATTGTTAGATTGGTTAAGTCAACCATCGTTTGACATAGTCCATTGATACACATTCTTGAATCATTCCACTATATTCAATTTGTACTTAGTCATCTTGTCAGTCTGTCGATTCTTTCCTCATGACACCTTCCATCCTCCCCACTTTCTCTCTCTTTCTCCACCATCCTTCTTCCCCATGGAACATGAGTAATCATATCACAAACCTGTATCTGATTTTCTTTTAATTTCAAAGCACCTGTTTGTAGCAGATCAGGATATAGCTGGAGCGATGGGCATCTTTTTTGTCACCTACCTCATTAAGACCTGGACAACACATCTGTTTTTCCTAGATCAGGATGTAGCTGAGGTGATGGGTGTCTTTTTTGTCTCATCAAAGAGCCCAGACAAAACATCTGCTTGTGCCCAGATCAGGATATGGTTGGAGCGACAGCTATCTTTTTTGCCACCTACCTCATCAAAGACCCTGGACAGGACGTGTTTGTCCAGGATGGGGATGTAGCTGGAGCGATGGGGCACGAGGGTGGGGGCCAAAGCGTCCAGGATAGTCAGTCGGCTGGCCACGAGGCCGTGCTTCTTCAGCCACAGCTTGGAGGAGGATTCATACGACCTGGGGGAGTAAATCATGCACATAGCCTTCTGTTAGAGGCGCGTAACTCTGCAGTACAGTGGACAGCGTTGTCATGTGGTATTGTGTAGTGCAGCATAATGCGCTATAGAGTAGTGCGGCACAGCGTGGTTTTGAGCGGTGTTCAGTGGTGTTGTGTAATAGACTGTGGTGAAATGCAGAGTAGTATGTGTATACTGTGGCGTGCCATAACGTAGTGCGTTCTGGTGTTGTACAGTGCGGCACACTGTAAGACAGTGTGGTGTGAAATGAAGGGTGGTACCCAGTAGAATAATATCAAATAGCAGTAATGTGTACCCCTGTGTGCTATGGTGCAGTGTGGTGAGGTATAATAGAGTGTTATATGCTGCAGTTTGAAGCCGTGCAGTGCTGTGCTATGTCATATGGTCCGCTATGAAGTGTAGCATGGTGTAGTGAAGTGTAGCATGGTGTAAAGCAGCCTTATGTCATGAGCTGCACTGAGGTGTAATGCAGTGCACTGTTTTCTTGCGTTCTAGTGTACTATAGTATCAGCCAGTGTAGTGTAGTGTACTATATAATTCTGCAGTACTGTGGAGTATTTTGCAGTGTGATGGCTAGATAAAATTAATGAAAACTGCGTGTGATTTAGTTCCTTCAGAAATACCTTGGTAAACAGAACTTCTTGATCGAAAGTTCTGTGTGGTTGAGGGTATACATATTGTGTGTGTGTGTGTGTGTGTGTGTGTGTGTGTGTGTGTGCGTGCGTGCGTGCGTGCGTGCGTGCGTGCATGCGTGCGTGCGTGCGTGTGTGGGTGCGTGCGTGCATGCGTGCATGCGTGTGTGTGTGTATGTGTGTGTATATGTGTGCGTGTTATGCATGCTCCTGTGTGTAAGCGTGTGTATATATGTATGAGCGTGTGTGTGTGTGTGTGTGTGTGTGTGTGTGTGTGTGTGTGTGTGTGTGTGTGTGTGTGTGTGTGTGTGTGTGTGTGTGTGTGAGTGTGTGGGCACACATGCACGAGCATTAATAAACTGATATTTAATGAGAAAGGAGCAAATGAAAGACATTCAATACATGAAAAAGCCACAGCTTTGCAAAAAAAGTCATAAGTTGCATGTATGCATTGGCAAAAGTGGTAAGTTGACAGTCTGCAGCTATGCTGTGATGATTTGAGTCTTCTACCATCTCTGTTAATCTGTGACTAGTTCAGCTTATGTGGAAAGGGGAAGATCAAAACACTTTGTGCTTTTTTTCATATCTTTGCTGCACCCGTAAAATTTGAAGCGCAGTTTCTAGGTGGGGGTTGTATTTGTGCTTTTCCCCTGCAGGAACGCACTTTCCATGTACCATTCTATAATGTTCACAGCCTTTAACTGAGACAATGCATATACCCACTGTCTCCATCGTCCTTGAATGTCAAGGAAGTGGGGTGGAAATGCTAATGGTGCTAACACCACCATGTTTGTATAAATATATCAATAAAGAACACCTAAAAACTAGAGCAACAGAACTATCTTACTTGGCAAGTCGTTCCCTCCTTTTCCTGTGCAAAGCCATTGGATTCGAAGCTGAAAGAAAACACAATTCTTTTACATGTAAGAATGATTACAGTGGAATTCCACAAATAAGCTCAGCATCATGCGACAGTAAAAGAAAGAAGACAAGTTCTGTATATACGGAGATGATGGATAAGTATGATTAACCTTTCTTTTTTTCAACTTGTCCTTGCCTTTTGTGGGAACTACACAAGAGAGAGAGAGAGAGACAGAGTAAACAGTGTTTGTTGGGCATAGTGGTTAATCTCAGCAAACTGATGGCTAGAGACTGGGGGTTTCAATTCAGTTGGAAGCTTTCATCTCCTTGTAAGATTTGGAGCCCTAGCCAGTCCCCCTGGCTCTAGGTTGAGTTTGCCTTTGGCTCCAAAGGGAACACAGAACCGCACATTCCAATCACACCTATTTCCAGACTATGTCTTTCGAGAGCAATGCTTTTTTTTTTTTTTTAGCTTGATCAAAACAAAAGCAGGTATTCATGTTTCTAATGTCAGATTATTCTTAGAGTTTGAAAAAGTGTAGTTAGAATATTTCTCAAGTCTGATTACTGACAAAATACATAAAGAAAAGTGCAGTTAGGTTTTATCATTTCAGCCAGCCAACCAAACAGGGCCTTTTCTGGGTGTCACCTCATAGGGGAAAGAAATACTGTCTGTCAAAAAGAAAAAGGTAAAAATGAAGGACATACTTGTCTTATTGTATCAAACCAAAACAGACCATGTGCAGCTTCCATATCCTTACTGATTAATCACGAAACTTTACAGAATTTGTACTGAAATAAAAGCACTAAATTAACAAACTCTATGCAAAGGTTAAAACCCAACTGGATTAAAATCCCAAACTC
>JADBJO010013072.1:0-12500 GCA_016801955.1 Conus betulinus
AGGGAAAGATGTCCACACACTTTTGTTTACCAACATACAACTAGTCAAATTCATATCAGAGTAAGAATTAAATATTCATCCACATCAAAATCAAAACCACTTTTATAGAAGGATATGTAAAGTCTCTGTTGCTCACTCTGGGAGCTTTTATCCATAGCATCAAAAAAACTTCCCTTGTTTTCACAAACCACATCAAACCTTTTTTTTCATCATGAAGTTTCATAAATAAGTCACAGAATAAACAAATCTTTTTTTTTTTCTGAAGACTACTTCCCCTTAACACTCACTTCTATTCATTTTTGCTACCCTATCATGTCATAGGATAACAGAACACAACAAAAATACAAATCCTTCACAGTGCCCTGAGGAAGTTTCAGTCGCTCCTAAACGGAAATTCGGCTTCGGTTTGCTAATACATTAACATTGAATGATAAATATCTGACAGCCACAAAAACAGCTCGAGGTACCTCTTCGCTTCTTCTTGGTTAGTTGCGTTGCCGGAATCACTGCAGAGACTGCCTAACCAGTTCAGCTCACCCGGCTTTAACAGTGCGCAGGTGAGCAGCAGTCAGGTAAACTTTTCAACCGGCTTCTGGATGACTACCTTTCCGGTTAGCCCGGTTGCACAAAAATTTGTGAGTGGACAGGAAATGGTCTGTCACAAAGAGCTATACCTGCATTATTCACTGTGTAAGAGCTGTACTTGTACACTGTGGAAAGAACTAGCTATACTTGCACTATCGCAAACAAAACGGTGAACAGTTTTTGGATTATGTCACTTTTGGATTGTGGTGTACGTGTCAGTGTTTGGACATTATTCAGGACTATTCACATTCAGACACAATATAACACACATGCTTCATGAAATATTTCAGTCTGATATGTCATACAAACACTTCATAAATATGTCAGTCTTGAAAACTGGTAGGGTTAGGTGTTTATCTTTTTTTTTAATCTCATTCTCTAAGGTCGGATTGGAGCGGACTTGTCGAGCAGTTTCATTCCATTTGGTTATATATATACATATATATCTCTATATATATATATATATATAATATATATATATATATTGCGCAGATCAGGTGATGCACTAAAACATCCAGTTACGGTGATCAGTGGATTACTTTGGCATGATCATACACATGATTTGCACTAATAATGAAACATGACTGCATGAAAACACATCAAATCCATCAATCACAAATCCAGTGAACAATGATGTGTTGTTTTGCAGCTCACTGAAGAAAGGGTATTTGTTGGCCCCCCCCCCCCCCCCCCCCCCTGTTTTTTCTTTGTTTTCTTCTTTTGTTTTTGCCAAGTCAGTGATGTTATCAGCAGTTGTTGCTTGGGTTGTTCACAAGATGACACAAAAACTGTCACACTGGTTTGAATGAAACTTGGTGTAAGACCAAGTGTGGCCGGAGGACAAAGTCTTTGAACTTGGTGTGGATCCATGGTGCAGAACTGGATCTAGGTCCACCTTGGCAGAGGTCTGCATTCACCAGAGTGCCTGTGGATTTTTTCTTTTGTCCCATAAAGACATTACTCGTAGTTTACGTTGTTCAAGTATCAACAGTGTCAACAAACATGATTGAGATGGTGATGCCTTCCTTGATCTTTCCTTTCCTGTCCCTGCTTTCAGCTGGAGGACTACCAGTACGTGTTTTCAGCCGTGAACTGAAAGCCCTCCTGGGCCAGGACTGGGACCTGTACGTGGTCACGGCCCTGGCCATCGCCCTAGGCATGCTTATATTTCTGCGAAGGAACAGATAGCCTTGCTTGCCTGCCTGCCTGACTGCCCGCCTGCCTGCCTGCCCACGACTGTTTCTTCTCTCTTCGCTTCCAGGCCCCTCCCTCGTCCCCCACCTCTCTCCTTTCCATGTCTTTCTCAGTGGCTTCCTCTTCGCAGCAACAGTTAATGAATGGCAGTTGTGGTGGCGATCTTCTTTGTGTGAGAAGTGGTGAATTATATCGATGCTGATGATGTGGTTGTGTGTGTGTTGTGTATGAATTGTGAATAACGGCATTGTTCGGTCAGTCACGATTCCTGTCAGGTTTTGTTGGTTGTTTTTGTGCAATATCGTTCTACTTCATGTCCATTTCCAGCGTTCACCTGTATTACGTCCAGACTGTGTTTTTTTAAAATAATATATATATATTAATTATTGAAAGTACATGTTTGAATGATTGGTTAATTTCTTTACATTGATATCATTACAGTTTTGAGATGTTACTATTTAGTCTTTGTGAGTTAATGGATGTTATGGGGATGTTTCTGCCTTTTTAATACCTTTAATGATATTTCTGTAATTATTCATTTTCTTTTTTTAATTTGTCTTTTTTTGTAAGTTAGTCATATGTTTTTGTTGTTGTTGTTGTTTTTGTTTTGTGTGTGTGTGTGTTTTACTTTTACTGAACAAAGGTGGTCAGTAAATAATGATCAATTTTGCTCGCAGTACAGTTTCAGGATAAGGGGGTTTGGGTGTGGAATTATATCTTTTCAGTCTAAAAATGCTTCCCGTAATGTTTCCTCATAGTCAGTTCGGCGACAGACTCTGTCAAGGATTCTTATAAAACAAGGTACAAAAGAGGTCACACTGTGTGAAAGTGTTCTGACAAGTTACTCGGATTACACCTACCTTGGTATTGGAGAAGACATGGCGCATGCAGAGGTGCCAATTACTGCTGATCATAGTCTACTACTGAATTTTTGTTGAATGCTGCAGAACTATGCATTTCTTAAAACATTTATAGAAATAGTTTTTAAATATGGTTTCCAAATACTTTAGGGTCTTAACGATGCAAAGCAGCCCACTTTTTTTTTTGGTTTCCAGTACCTGTGTTGCTCCACCCGGAAGCAAATACAAGTAGTTCAGATCAATGTTTGGCATTATTTTTGTTCACAATCATTGAAAGGAAAACAGAACTTGACAGGCATTTCACACATGCAAAGAACATGCTTAAATGAAAAGTGGCACTTAGAGGAATCATTTTCAGAGAAGGTATCAAAATAGCAGTTTTGAAGCAAGTACTCATTGAAGTACCCAGGCATGTTGGCTTCGACAATTTGCATGTTCCATGCAAAGGTTTTCTTGGACAGTTTTTATAAACTCTGTGTGTGTGTGTGTGTGTGTGTGTGTGTGTGTGTGTGTGTGGCTTTGTACATGTGCTACTATTGAAATTGTCGCAAAAACAAACCCTGAAATCGACAATGGCTGTGAGTGATATTGCTTAACAGGTGCTGGCTATATGTAGTCATGACAAGTTATTTAGTGGCTAAATATATATGTAGAGAAACCGCATCAACAAAGTCTTTTACTTCAGGAATAAAAGATGAATCTGACAATTGTTAACCAAGTCATTACTATCTTAATGAGTGGTATTAAGATTGGATGGGAAAAGAAGGGCACAGTCCGAGGGGTATTGGATACATCCATTTTTATTCAGAGATTTATTTGTTGTTAACAGCAGTCAAAAACTTGAGCCAAATGCTGGGAATGATATCATGGTTTTTATCTCAAAACAAAATGTGGTGTAATATGCCTACAGCATAGGTCATTGCTGTTTCAGATGACTTTTGGCTATGGAAAGAGTCACTTGTCACCTCACTGTGTTTGGTGCTAGCAGTTGAAATTGGAGGCAGAACTGTCAGGGCATCTGTTTCTTTCTGCACTTGAAGTTATGCTCATAATATTTTGCTTTGTTTCCCTGTAAAAACGTCTTAGAAAACACGTGGGATAGTGTGATAGTTTTTGTAGATTATCTGAAAATGGTGTGTGTGATGGGTATGATTTCCAAAAGCTTGTATGTAAACGAAAGAGAAGGTCCAACTCTAATTCTGTTTTCACCTTCAGAAAAAGCACAGAAGATACATGTAGATTCTGTAGGA
Source organism: Conus betulinus (assembly GCA_016801955.1). NCBI lineage: Eukaryota > Metazoa > Mollusca > Gastropoda > Neogastropoda > Conidae > Conus > Conus betulinus. The sequence goes on from JADBJO010013072.1 coordinate 3,890, forward strand.
ACCAAAGGACCCAACAGTGACAAGCGTCTCGTTTATGAACTAAAATCAACATGCCAGTAACATGAACCGAGAACATGACTGCCAGAGCCAGGCCACTCATTTTATAGTGGAAGGTCACGTATCCGCAGAACTTGGGAGATCATGATCATTTGTGAATTGGCTTTAGATATTGCAGTTACAAACACAGCAGTATCATATCGACTTGTATACTCCCACCCTGCTAAAAATAGTTCATTGACATTTGCATGCCACTTGCTGTTGTTGTGAAAGTTCTGAGGGTTTTGTTCAAGTTGTTGCATGTTTTTTCTTAATCAGATATACTTTTTATGGTCATTTACGGTTACTATTCATTCTGTCATTTCTGTATTTGTTTCTTCTTCATTGTTTATTTAGGTGAAGGTGGTTTATCTGTTATTTCTTCTTTTGTTTTCATTAGTTGCAAATGAGAAAGTAGGATGTGTGAACTTGTGTGCATATTGTTCAAACGATGCCATATGGTGCATGTTATATGTGCATTTGAATTCAAAGACACTGGCTAAAAGGGAGATAGTCCATGATTTTAGGTCCACTTGAAGTATGGATGGGACCACTTTTTTTTTTTTTTTTTTTTTAATGAATTTGACATGCAGATGGAGACGGAGAAAGTATGTGAAGAAGCTCTGATGGCCTGTGTCTCAGTTTCTGTGGAAGTCACCTGAGACCTGGACAGGTGGTCATCCCTGGTGTTTGTGATTGGTGGCTTCTGCCCTGCTTTTGCATCCGTTTCATTCTTCGTTTCCATTGGTGATGAATACGATGGAGGAAGAGAAGTTTGGGCTATATGTGTGTGTATGTGTTGTATATGCACATGCGTGCGTGTGTGCATGAATGTGGGTGGGTGCGTGTGCACATGGGCTTGTGTGTGTGTGTGTGTGTGTGTGTGTGTGTGAGAGAGAGAGAGAGAGAGAGCATGCATACAAAGATGGTATCTAAGTTACAAGAAGCGCCCTGTATTTGACTCCTTGTTCCTTCCTCTACTTGTTACTTTTCCAAATCATTTCCTGCACATATGGAATAGACTTCTTAAACTAGTAAAAGCCTTTACAGGAGCTTGTAGCATTGCTTCCAGTCCTAATCATATGGAGCAGGTTAAATAATGTAGAATGGCTAGGCAATTGGATGACAGAAAAGAAACAGAAGTCAAATTTGAAGAATTCAGTCATTGACCAAAAGGATATTTATGAATGGATTTTAAAGCCCTACGCTCTTACCGCTTGCTTCTTCATGTACTCATTCCTGTTGATTGTGTCGAAATCTTTCATGTCCTTATCCTATGAAGATTGTTGTATGTGTTTTTCATACATTCTGAGATTCTTTTTTATTTATCTTTTTTTTTAATCGGAGTTTTAAGAAGCGGTACATTCTTGCTTGATAATTCAATCACAATGTGTGAAGCCCTGTGACCTGTTCAGACCTGTTTTAGTAATACAGTATTCCTGGGACCTGGTATAAAAGGGAGGAATGTTCATATCGGATATTCCAAGTGATGCAGATGGTTGCATATGATAACCTTCTGTGCTTTTTATGCTATTCACAGGTCATGTCTGTTCCATTGGTGTGGTGTCAGTCAGAAATTCAGATTGTGTATGTGAGAGTGTGAAAGCTTGCAGGATGAAGTTACGCCACCATGTGCGATCTTCTTCACTCATGGACTGGTGAATGTGATAAACAGAAAATGATCTGCACATATTATCAGAAAGTTAAATCATTAGTTGTAATTGTTGTTCACATGCTTGTGCACCATGAATTCTGTGCATAAATGAAAACCAGGTGTACTCAGTAAATATATTTGAAAAAAAAAAAAAAAAGGAAAAAAGAGGAGGAGTGTTTTGAAGTTTGTGAATAAGTGTAATGAACCTTGATTGTGAATTGAATGTGTGCTGTGATGTTCTTGAGCCACTGTAGTGTAATGTGATGACCACAGCTTAAACTGTCTGGTGTGAGTGTGTTTTGAAGTGATTCTCAATAGAGCCTGTGATGTTTGGGAATGAATGTAGTGCAGTGCATAAAACAATTCTCAGTTGACCGAAAATTGTGTTGAGTATTGTGATGTTTATGAGCTAATTTTTGAGTAAAAGTGTACTTTGCGATCATGCATCTTGGAGGTTTGAATAAGGTATAAGAAGAGATGCTCGATACTGACAGGGAATGGCTCGGCATTGGACACCAGCAGGCGAATGGCATTAGGACAGAACACCACGCATGTTCTTTTCAGAATTAGGTCATCTCCCTCATTCACTACGTCCTTGTAGCACACACTCTTTTCTTTTTTGATCTTGTATTCAGTAACATTTTTTAAAGAGGTGCAGATGGAAACCTGACATTCAAGACATCATCATGGAAATGGACAGATATTGCAAGGAAGATCTCCAGTGATCATGACACTTTGATCATGAAATGGGTGAAGTTTTGGATCCAGCTATCAGTTCACAGAACTTTTTTTTCCATGAATACAAATCTAAGAGCATAAAGAATGATGAAGATGTTAGCAGTTTTGCATGCCAACAAATCATGAAAGATGGGACAGTACATCTTTGTGGTTCTCAGCTAACATCCTGAGGTTCACCATCGGTGAAATGTGTGTGTGTGTGAAGTTCTTAATCAATCTAAGCATCAAGATAGCTTACATTCAGCCTCTGGAATGTTACAGTTCTGTATTATAGTTCTGCCAATGACAGGAGAAAAGAAGAGAAATGTAACATGGCTGCATTATAGTTCTGCCTATGACAGAGAAAAGAAGAGAGATGTTACAGTGCTGCATTATAATTCTGCCCATAAGAGAAGAGAAATGTTACGGTGCTGCATTATAGTTTCTGCCTATGACTGGAGAAAAGGAGAGAACTGTTACAGTGCTGCATTATAATTCTGTCCATAAGAGAAGAGAATGTTACACTGGTGCATTATAATTCTGCCCATGACAGGAGAAAAGAGAGAGAATGTTACACTACTGCATTATAATTCTGCCCATAAGAGAAGAGAAATGTTACGGTGCTGCATTATAATTCTGCCCATAAGAGAAATGTTACAGTGCTCCACTGTAATACTGCCCATGAGAAAAAGTGTTACACTGCTGCATTATAATTCTGCCCATAAGAGAAGAGAAATGTTACAGTGCTGCAGTACAATTCTGCCCACAACAGGAGAAAAGCAAGAAACTTTAGGGTGCTGCCTTGTAGTTCTGCCCAGAAAGAAGAAGATAAATACTACAGTGCTGTATTACATGATTCTGTGCCCATGAAAGGATGATAGTAGATGTTAACCCCTTTCAGCTCTGGCAATAGAAAGGCTTGGCTTTGGCATGGACTTCTTTCTCCAGCTCAGGCAATGCTACTGTAAGGTAGGTAACTCTGTATCCAGGGAAGAAGAGAGACAACAGATTACACGTTTTAATGTACCATCCTTTGGCTTTGTTTCACGCAAGAAAAGCAGAGAATTGATTTGACAAATGAAGTTAAAGTGACTTAAAAAGTGACTGTTACATTAATTCTGCTGAGACCACGCTGGAAGTCTGAAATATCTGGTGTCAAAAAGGGTTTAAACAAAAACAAAAAAAAAAAAGCACCGCGTTACGGGAGTTCTACCCAGGAAAGGTAAATGCAGAAAGGTAATAAAACGCTGCGTCACAGGATACTGTGCGTAGAAGTTAAGTAGAATGGCTGGTGTTTTTAGCATGACCAAGTCTTATCTGCCTTAATAATGTCAGTAATGTAGCTGTAACATCAATTTTTTCAATCGTCTGTTTGTTTTCACTGGATTTAAACCTTTTTTCAGCATTTGATCATTTTTTCTGGTTGTGACTTTTTTTGATACATAAAAGACTGACAGCATGAGAAGACCAAACGTGGCCCACTGTGCTTTAACAATAAAAACTATTTCACTGTAAACAGAAATTATAAAGATGTAACCGTGCTACGTTAACAGATTCTGAGCCCAGAAATGGGGGGAAAAGTAGAGAGATGTGACAACACTACATTTCAGCAGCTCTGCCCAAGAAAGTGAAAAGTGACAGCAGTGTGTTAGATGTCCTGAGGTAAATAGCATGAAATGAGGCAGTCTGGTGTGATGATGCATCATACATCACTGAAGACTGAACAACACAACAGAAGGCCAAACCATGAGGCATGGAGTTCAGACAAAGTACAGAAGCAAAAATAAATAGCATAAATATAGCATACATATACATACTTATTTTTACATATATACAAATGAAATCTGTGGATATTGCCTGTGTGGATGGAATTTCAGACTAAACTTGCATGAGTCTATCCAGGAAAACGCCGTCTTCTTTCCAAGTTCCCTAATACAACACATGTACCTGCACACCAGTGCCTTCATTACTGCAAGCTGTGATTATGACTTTATTTTCTTCTGTGTTGACACTATATACCCTACACCTCTCTTCACTTGCCTGTAATGTTCACAATCTTTCAGTTTGACATGCTGCCTATTTATAATCTGTGTTGTTTTTTGTTTTTATTTCAGTTAATTGAATACTTAATTCAGTTCTCTTAAAAAAGAATTGCACACACACACACACACACACACACACACACACACACACACACACACACACACTATTCCTAATCTGCATGTGTTTCCAGTTTCCAATCTTTTCCCATGATGTCTGACTCATACATACATCTGCTTAAAAGAAGTATTTGTGATTCTGCTTAACTGTATTCTGGTTGACATTTTTCAAAAAAAAAAATGTTAAATCACATGATCTTTGAAACTCCAAGACAGTACGTGGGCACATGGATAACTTGATCAGATATGCATATTATACAATGGCAGTTGCAAGGTAACAATCAAAACTGAATATTAACACAAAAAATAAACAAACATCTGTGCAAACATCTGTTACACACACACACATTTACATAAACACAAACACTCATGCACACATGCATTTGCAAACATACATACACTATCAAGTGTCTAATGTTAGAAGCAAATATTCTGTAAAAAATAGACAAACTTATGTACATTCATATGCACACATACACACACATGCACACACATACATACTTGCAAGAGAAACAAAATATACAAGTAGAAAATACACACTTGCACACATACGCATCTGTAAACACACACATGCTTTCCCAAAGGATTCAGTAATTGTGCACATAAATCAAACACTCGTCAGCACCCTTGCAATTCCACTGGTCTAAGAGATCATCAAAGACCAGTCAAACCACTTCCAAAGCAGTTGTACAACAAGAGTTAGTTGGTGTGATAATTATGTGTGCAAAGATTTGGGGCAGAGACTGAAAGTCATTTCTTGGACAGGGCAATTTTGTTTCTCATGAGAGATTTCTGCACCATACGCTGAGCTTGCTGCATCTGGATCTCCCCTTCCCCTGTCTCATAGCAGTCCATGGCAGAGGCTTCAGGCATTGGCACTCCTCCCATTGAAACGTTAAGCGGGTGTGGTGCTCCAAACATTGGCGCTCCTCCCATCGGAGCATCAAGCACAAGTGGCGCGCTTGCCATTGGTGGCGCTGCTGCAGCTCTCGACCTGGTTTTTTGCTTTAAACCTTGCAGCAGGCGGAGGGGCAAGTGTAGGAGGTGCTGATGCTTTGAATTTCGATCTCATGGCAGCCATGTCCGCGCAGCTGGACAAGGCAACAGCTTCTGCTGATGCGGACTGCAAGGCCGTTTTGTTCATGTGCAGCTGCTTGCTGCGAGCGCCGGCATGGCTCAGTCTGTCCATCACCTGGTGGGCTCAGGTAGTCGTGGGAGACATTCTCCTCCCCCTGCTGCTGCACTTCCTGCATCACCAGCTGGTTCACCTGTTGGGACACACACTGTGAGGTAACACCAGGAGCAAAGACGACGGGACAGTTAGCACTTCCTGCATCACCAGCTGGTTCACCCTGTGGGACACACACTGTGAGGTAACACCAGGAGCAAAGACAACGGGACAGCTAGCACTTAGCATCCCATCGACAGGGAGGTAAACACTCTCAGTTCTATGATCTGCTGAAATGTAATTCATTTTTAGCTGACTTTCACGTTGTAGTCTTTCAGGTCTTTTGGATTTGTTTCATTTTCTAAATCACTGACCATCCTAATAGTATGATTTTCAAAATTGATTATGGTGATTTCATTTTAGTTTTACATTTTTTTTACACACACAAAGAACTTGTGTCTTAATAGGAATACATTTGACATCAGTTAAATGGAACAAAGTACTTGTTCATGAAATGCCCTGTTAAAACTTAGTACAGTTGATACTTTTCTTACACTGTATAACATTCGCCATTGCATGTTTCTTATGTCGATTCTCAGTAACCACAAATCTGTGTTGCTTTCAATCAGGATAAATTCCTGTATCCTAAACCAGTTGTGTCTGAAAAAACGTTCTGTGCATTTGTAGAGATCATTTGCTCATTTCATAGACTAAGTGTCTTGTTCAATTGCTGGCCTGAAACGAGGGTTGCGCTTTTCAATATGAAGTCCATTAATGGTTGAGGTGGGAATATTTTGAAGCATGACAATATGGACTTCCCGGTCTAAACTTGATAGAGAGTCTGGAATTAGCTTTGCTTACAGTTTCGATGTTATAAGTATTTTGCAAAAATAGAGACAAAGAAGAAGACACACAGAAAGAAAATGTAAGTAAAAAAACGAAAAAGATGCTTATAGATGGGTTGGTCGTGGAATAAGGAGATCAGTAAGCACATGCACAATATTCCATATACACATCAGCAAGCACAGTTGCACATACAATGGAGAATGATAATCAAAAAAATGAGGGGGGAAAACAATCAATTGGTATATAAAAATGCAAAAGAACAGCAGAAATCAAGGCACATTGTATTTGGCAGGAGATCTGGGTTGATTAATAGTTGTTTTATACAGCATCAAAAATCAGTTTGGTTGTTAGGTTGGCATCTGGCTATTCAATTTTCAATTAGGTTGGCAATCTGGCTATTCAATTTTCGATTAAGTTGGCATCTGACTATTCAATTTCCAATCAGTTTGTTGCTTGTCTGGCTCAGAAATCCTGTCACATTGAACATACACTTCTTTATTTTCGATTTACAATAGAATTCTTCACAAACATTTGACTAAAGTCAAAAACCTGTTTCTGTATTTATTCGATGTTCCACTCCAAAAACTATAATATGATTTGTAAGCTTATGACTGAATGAATTTCTGCAATCCTCATTGAATAAATGGTCAACAGCAGAGACCAGAGCAAGACATTTGACTAGAAGCAAGATAACTGTCCCTGTGTGGGATAACGGTGGAGACAGCATTTTGAATTGAATTGTTTTCAAGAAGGGTGAAAACAGGTGGCTCACATCTGGAACACTCATGGAAGGAAACTGGATCTCGATGGCTGAATTTATGTGACAGCTTGCATGCACCGTAAAATCTTACATTTTAAAGTTTTGCCATGGTAGACCATGACTGACTTCAAGTGAAAACTGGAACAGAGTGCATGTAGTTCTTCCAGTCATTACGCTTTGTATTCTTTTAAAAAACATGGTCTGTCTCTCCGTCCCTGAAAGTCTTCATCACTGTGCCTCTTTCTCTCCCTATCTTCTTGTTTCTCCTCCAACCCTATCCCATCAATCGCTCTCTCACTCTCTCTCACTCTCTCTGTTTCTCACACACTCTCTCTCTCACTCTCTCTTGCACTCTCTCACACACACTCTCTCTCTCTGAGTTTCTCTCTCGCCAGTCTCCCCCCCCCCCCCCCCCCCCCCCACACACACACACTGTCTCTCTCTTTCTCTTTCACACTCTCTCTCATACTCTCTCTCTCCCCTACCTGTTCCATCCACTGCTCTAGTGACATTTCCTCCTGGGCCCCTCCCACAATGACAGCGGTGAGGGCCCCGGCAGCCGACAGCGGCACGTACTGACCCCCGGTGATGTAGGCCAGGGCAGCAAAGAATCCTTGTAAGGCGTCAGCGCTGGCTCGCAGCCAGCCACATACAGGGTCACCCCTTTCTCTGCCAGCTTTCGGGCCAAGTCGACGGGGTCATGACCTGCTGGGCAGCCATCGGGGAAACCTGTCCCCCCCTTGCGGGTTGAGGCCGTGGGGTGGGGCATCGGATATCAGCACACATATCTTGGTGGCTTCCGGCCTCCAGGACAGTTTCAACACCTGGTCACAAACACATGGGTCAGTCATGCATGAAGTTCTTCCACATAGAAGCATGCTCAGGAGAAGGGGCTTGTAGTGATAAAACACATACGCACTTTACATGTTAATTTCAAAAAGAAGAAATATATGTCCCAGGATGCAAAGTGACATTTGATGTGAATGCTCAACATACATATTTGCTACCAACTCCAGATGACACGACACAATCCTACACCACTCATTAATCATACTTAACACTCAAAATTCAATGATAATGACAATGATCATGAAAAATGATGATGATGAGAAAAATGACAATTATAAACCTTCAATAATATCAACACTAGGGATCTTTACATACTTTCCCTTTTAAATGTTAAATCCTGAAGCATACAAAATTCATGTATGATCAAAAAAGAACAAAACAACAACAAAAAAAACAATAATGAGAGCCACATTTCATGACAT
>JADBJO010013072.1:17500-25000 GCA_016801955.1 Conus betulinus
ACACACACACACACGCACACACACACACACACACTGCAATAAGTTGGAATGGGCGTCCAGTCTACCCTTTTTTTGAGCCGTGCAGTGTTGATGGCAGTTTTGGCTACTGACCTGGCGACCATTTGGAGCAGCACACTTCAATTGGAATATTCACATTGATCTGATCACTGCCATAAGCCTTTACTGCTTACAGGTCATCAGTTCCTATTCTTTAATTCTTTTATTTGATTGTCAATCTTTTTAAAGTGGAGTTGAGTGATATTTCTTTTTTATTTTATTTTTATTGTTTTGTTTTGCTTGTTCTAATAGGAAAACTCAGCAATGACGTAATGTAATGTCGTAACTTATGTACACAGAGAGTGTCGTCATTTTGTTTTGACATCATTTAATCCATGTACTTTCAAACTGGAAGAACAATTCATACCTGACAGTGACAACTCCCTTAAAGCAAGTACAACTTAATTATCTTAAATCATCTTTCGTACCAAATTTGTTGAACAAAGAAGATTATAATGTTATTATTAAAGATTCAGGTGACTGCTCCTGCGACATCTATATCCTCATTACCACAAAAAGGCAATAGAGTCCGTGGTTGGTGAAGTTGTGTCTGTCAAAAAGTTAAGAGATGATAGTTTTTATTTTCAGTGTAAAAATGAGACAAAGTAAGAAGCTGATGCAGACACAAAGTATAGCTGGTATAGCTGTTGAACCTACCAAAACCCCAAGCAAAACAGTTGGAAGTGTTTTCAAGGACAGGACCTGGATGAGAAACTTCTGTCTTCTGTTCCAAGTATTGTGAGCGGGGTCCGAAAATTGGTTCTTAAAAATGGGGATCAAAAAAAAAGTGACAATAATTAATTACTTTCAAACTTCAAGCACTTCCAGAAAAACTTAGTATTGGCAATGTTGTGTTGAAGATACACCCATATTGTGCGCCAATAAAAAGGTGTACATATTGTCAGCATCACACAAGAAACACTGTTTAAGTAAAATACAGATATGCAGCAGATGTGGTCAGTCATCACACCCCCCGAGAGAACTGCACCTTGGACAGATTCTGTGTGAACTGCAAAGGTGACCATTCATCAGCTTTTCATGGATGTCCTGCTAAAAAGATGGCCAAAGAAGTGCAAAGCTGAAGCTGACACAGAAAGAGTCCGTTAAATAGAAATCTTATGCGGACGTTGTGAGGAATGCTTGTAGTATTGATTGCAAACTGCTGTAAAGTTCTTTTTCTGTTTCAACTCAAACGGAAGCCTATTATGAAAATTCCATATATACTGTCCCCTGAAGAACCATCAGTTGATCAACATAGTGACCAGCAGTCATCTCCCTCTATGAAGTCATCAGTTTGTCAGCATGGCGACCAACAGTCATCTCCCTCCATGAAGTCATCTGCTGGTCAACATTCTGACCAGCAGTCAATTCCCTCCAAGAAGTCATCCGCTGGTCAACATGGCGACCAGCAGTCATCTCCCTCCAAGAAGTCATCCGCTGATCAACATGGCGACCAGCAGTCATCTTCCCTGAAGTCATCAGCTGGTCAACATGGCAACCAGCAGTCATCTTCCCTGAAGTCATCAGTTGGTCAACATGGCAACCAGCAGTCATCTTCCCTGAAGTCATCAGTTGGTCAACATGGCGACCAGCAGTCATCTTCTTGGCAGAGGGCTAGTCAAACAAAATGTCCAACAGTCATCTTCCCTGCTGACGCCTATAGATGTTAAACAGCACAACCATCTGCCATTTTCAGCTCAGGCATTTTTTTTTTTTTTTTTTTTTTTTTTGTTCAGCATCTGACCCCAATCATCATCTTGTTTGAAGCAGTTTTCAGTAGGAGGTCATTGTGATAGCCTGTCATCCCCCAAATCTACATGCAAGAGTTCATGATAGTCAATTACGTATCCATGATCAACCTCGTCCAAAAAAAAAGAGAAAATTTCCAAGTATCACCCCCCCACACACCCCCTCCACCCCACCCCCATTTCTCTGGGTAACGTCTGTTTTTTTGCAGTTTTGATCTGGTTATTGTACTACGTCACCTTTACGATACTTATCCACCCTTAATTTAGGTTAACATATGACCAAGAAGAAAAATAACAATACATGTGATAATTTGTCAGTTCTACAGTGGAACGCCCTTTCCTTGTCAACTAATATTGATAATAAGTATGCATCTTTCTAGTAAATTTCACCATGTAGGCCTACTTCTCCTTCAGTCCCTAAATGTCACGCAACAGAAGTTGCCAAAGTTACAAGGTTATTACTATCCCCCGGTTTATCATATATGCAAAGATTCTGATAAAGTTATTACAGCTATTTATGTACAATGTGGTTTAGATTACACATACGTTAGTTCTCTTTCTTTTTAAAAAAATATGGTTTATGTGTCAGCATCCTTTATAAAATTGAAAGTTTCAAACAATCAAATTTTACATTTTGCATCACTTTATTACCCTCAGGGCCCTGATGGGCAAAATACTAATTGGTTACGTTCTCTAAACCGTTCTAAAGAAAAGTGGATCATTGTGGCAATTTCAATTCTCATGCTCCTTTCTGGGATAAAGGTTGTCAAATAGTTTCTCACCCTGATTTTCTAGGAAACTGTTGTGGATTCATCTTTAGTTTTGCTTAACGACGGGAGAACTACGCGCATCCCAGACATATCTCATCATAGAGCATCGGCGCTTGATCTTACCTTTGTTTCACCTGCTTTAGCATTAACAGCAAAGTGGGATACAGCCAATGACCCACTAGGTAGTGACCATGTGCCAATACTTTTATTTTTTAAAGAATCTGTTGGATCTGAAGTTAGTGGTGAAGATGTTATACCCAAATTTAATTACATAAAGGCAGATTGGGAAACTTTTCAAAATTACCTCACTGAGAAGACTGAGAGTGAAGTTATTTGTGAAGATGTTAACATCTTTTATGATAACTTTCAGAAAGCAGTTCTGAGGCTGCTGCTTTAGATATTTAAAAAAAAAAAGGATCAAAAAGGTGTGAAACATTCTCAGGGAATGTCTGGTGGAATCAGGCTTGCGAGGAGGCTGTTAAAGCAAAAACATTAGCTTATCTTAACTGGCTTAAAGTTAGAAAAGTTCCTGTGCAAGAGATAAAAGATGCAGCTCATAAAGAAATGTGCAGTACAAAAATAAAAGCAAACAGAGTTACAGCGCAAGCAAAAAGACAATATTGGTCACAGTTCTATCTAAATGTAGTATCCGACTGTAAAGACTTGAAAAAGGTGTGGGATAGGGTGAAAGAAATGAAATCGAGCATTAAACTCCAAGATTACCCAATCAAAAACAAGCATGACAAAGTCTTAACTGCCTTAATGATGTCACCAATGTAGCTCTATCATCAGTTTTTTCAGTTGTTTGTTTGTTTTTTTTTTTTACTGGATTTAACCTTTTTCCAGCATTTGATCATTTTTTCAGGTTCTGACTTTTTTTGATACATATAAGTTTGATAGCATGAGAAGACCAAACATGGCCCACTGTGCTTTAACAATAAAAACTATTAAACTATGAACAGAAATTAGAAAGACATAACCATGCTACGTTAACAAATTCTGAGCCCAGAAATGGGGGGAAAAGTAGAGAGATGTGACAACGCTACATTTCAGCAGCTCTGCCCAAGAAAGTGAAAAAAGTGACAGCAGTGTGTTAGATGTCCTGAGGTAAATAGCATGAAATGAATTGGGCAGTCCGGTGTGATGATGCATCATACATCACTGAAGACTGAACAACACAACAGAAGGCCAAACCATGAGGCATGGAGTTCAGACACAGTACAGAAGCAAAAAATAAATAGCATACATATGCATACTTATTTTACATATATACAAATGAAACCTGTGGATATTGCCTGTGTGGATTGAATTTCAGACTAAACTGGCATGAGTCTATCCAGGAAAACGCTGTCTTCTTTCCAAGTTCCCTAATACAACACATGTACCTTCACACCAGTGCCTTCATTACTGCAAGCTGTGATTATGACTTTATTTTTTTCTGTGTTGACACTGTATACCCTATGCCTCTCTTCACTTTCCTGTAATGTTCACAACCTTTCAGTTTGACATGCTGCCTATTTATAATCTGTGTTGTTTTTTGTTTTTAGTTGAGTTATTGGAATACTTAATTCAGTTCTCTCTAAAAAAAAAAACACACACACACACACACACACACACACACACACACACATGATACACACACAATTCCTAATCTGCACATACTCCCAGTTTCCAATCTTTTCCCATGATTCCTGAGTCACGCATACATCTGCAATTGGGAGCGAAAGGCTTAAATGTAGTATTTGTGATTCTGCTTTACTGTATTCTGGTTGACATTTTGAAAAATATATAAATCACAATCTTTGAAACTCCAAAGCCAATAAATGGGCACATAAATAACTTGATCAGATATGCATATCATACAATGTACAGTTGCAAGGTAACGATCAAAACTGAATATTAACACAAAAAATAAACACAGATCATGCAAATATCTGTTGTGCGCACATACATACATTTACATAAACACACACACTCATGCACACATGCATATGCAATAATACATATGCTATCAAGTGACGAATGTTAGAAGTAAATATCTTGTAAAAAAAAATAGACAAACTTATGTACATTCACGTGCACGTGTACACACACATGCACGCACACACATACTTGCAAAGAGAACAAAATATTATTAAACAGGTAGAAAATAGACATGCACTTGCACACGTACACACACATACGCATCTGCAAACACACACATGCTTTCTCGAAGGATTCAGTAATTGTGCACATAAATCAACACTTGCGTCAGCACCCTTGCAATTCCACTGGTCTAAGAGATCATCAAAGACCAGTCAAACCACTTCCAAAGCAGTTATACAACAAGAGTTTGTTGGTGTGATAATTGTGTAGAAAGACTTGTGGTAGAGACTGAAAGTCATTTCTTGCGCAGGGCAATTTTGTTCCTCATGAGAGATTTCTGCACCATACGCTGAGCCTGCTGCATCTGGATCTCCCCTTCCCCAGTCTCATAGCAGTCCATGGCAGAGGCTTCAGGCATTGACGCTCCTCCCATCAAAGCATTAAGCGCAAGTGGCGCACTTTTTTTTGGTGGCGCTGCTGCAGCTTTTGACCTGTTTTTTTCCCTTTAGCCTTTCCTTTTATCGTTTTAGAGCTGGTTTTCACTTTAAACCATGGAGCAGGCGGAGGTTCTGATGCTTTGAATTTCAATCTCATGGCACCATATCGGTGCAGTTGGACAAGGCAAACAGCTTCTGCGGATGCGGGCTGCAAGGCTGTTTTGTTCTTGTGCAGCTTCTTGCTGCGAGCGCTGGCATGGCTGTCTGTCCATCACCTGGTGGCTCAGGTCGTCGTGGGAGACATTCTCCTCCCCCTGCTGCTGCACTTCATGCATCACCAGCTGGTTCACCTGTTGGGACACACACACTGTGAGGTAACACCAGGAGCAAAGACGACGAGACAGCTAGCACTTTCTGCATCACCAGCTGGTTCACCTGTTGGGACACACACACTGTGAGGTAACACCAGGAGCAAAGACGACGGGACAGCTAGCACCTTCTGCATCACCAGCTGGTTCACCTGTTGGGACACACACACTGTGAGGTAACACACCAGAGGCAAAGACGACGGGACAGCTAGCACCTTCAGCATCACCAGCTGGTTCACGTGTTGGGACACACACACTGTGAGGTAACACCAGGAGCAAAGACTACAGGACGGCTAGCACTCGCGATGCCTGGGAGGTAAACATTATTTGTTCTATGATCTACTGAAATGCATAACATGTTTAGCTGACTTTCACGTTGTAGTCTTTCAGGTCTTTTGGATTTGTTTCATTTCTATATCACTGACCATCCTAATAGTATGATTTTAAAATTCATTATGGTGTGATTTCATTTTAGTTTTACATTTTTTTTACACACCAAATACCTTGTTTTGATAAGAATGTATTTGACATCAATTAAATGGAACAAAGTAGTACTTGCTCAGAAATGCCCTGTTAAAACTTAGTACGGCTGATACTTTTCTTACATTCTGTTACATTCACAATTGCATGTTTCTTATGTCGATTCTCAGTTAACCACAACTCTGTGTTGCTTTCAATCAGGATAAATTCCTGTATCCTAAACCAGTTGCGTCTGAAAAAAAGTTCTGTGCATTTGTAGAGATCATTTGCTCATTTCATAGACTAAGTGTCTTGTTCAATCGCTGGCCTGAAGCGAGGGTTGCGCTTTTCAGTATGAAGTTGATTAATGGTTGAGGTAGGAATATTTTGAAGCATGACAATCGGGACTTCCAGGTCTAAAATTGATGGAAGTCTGGAATTAGCTTTGCTTACAGTTTTGATGTAATAATTTTTTGCAAAAATAGAGACAAAGAAGAACACACACAAAAAAGAAAATGCAAGTGAAAAAAACGAAAAAGATGCTTATAGATGGTTGGTCGTGGATAAGGAGATCAGTAAGCACATGCACAATATTCCATATACACATCAGCAAGCACAGTTGCACATACAACAGAGAATGATAATCAAAAATGAGAAAAACAATTGGTATACAAAAATGTAAAAGAACAACAGAAATCAAGGCACTTTGTATTTGGCAGGAGATCTGGGTTGATTAATAGTTGTTTTATACAGCATCAAAAATCGGTTTGGTTGTTGGCATCTGGCTATTCATTTTCAATTAGGTTGGCATCTGGCTATTCAGTTTTCAATCTGTTGCTTGCCTGGCTCAGAAATCCTGTCACATTGGACATACACTGCTTTATTTTTGATTTACAGTAGAATTCTTCACAAACATTTGACTAAAGTCAAAAACCTGTTTCTGTATTTATTCGATTTTCCACTCTGAAAACTAGTACATCATTTGTAAGCTTATGACTGAATGAATTTCTGCAATTCTCATTGAATAAATGGTCAACAGCAGAGACTGGAGCAAGACATTTGACTAGAAGCAAGATAACTGTCCCTGTGTGGGATAATGGTAGAGACAGCATTTTGAATTGAATTGTCTTCAGAAGGGTGAGAACAGGTGGCTCACATCTGGAACACTAATGGAAGGAAATTGGATCTCAATGCGACAGCTTGCATACACCATAAAATCTTACATTTTAAGTTTTGCCATGGTAGACCATGACTGACTTGCTCTCTTACACACACACTCTCTCTCTCTCATACACTCTCTTTCTCACACACACACACACACACACACACACACACACACACACACACACACACCCACACACTCTCTCAGTTTCACTCTCTCTCTCCCCCACACACTCTGTCTCACTCTCTCTTTCTCTCTCACATTCTTTCACACACTCTCTGTCTCTCCTTCTCTTTCTTTCTCTCTCTCTCCCCTACCTGTTCCATCCACTGCTCTAGTGACATTTCCTCCTGGGCCCCTCCCACAATGACAGCGGTGAGGGCCCCGGCAGCCGACAGCGGCACGTACTGACCC
>JADBJO010013072.1:37500-47500 GCA_016801955.1 Conus betulinus
GCGTACTTTACAAATAGCGTTTGTATTTGAATCTTTTTTATACTGGCTTACTTTACACACATTTGTTTGCAAATTAGCCTCTTCCCATCCCCTGAACCCACCCCCGCCCCCAGTCTACCTCCCCCTTCATTTCACATGACAGAATATGCCTCGCTAGCTGTGTCATGCTGCGTTTTAAAAGGTTCGCTCTGATGCGCAGTACATGTTTTCATTTCAGTAATTTCAATCCATTCCCATTTTTTGTTCACAGATATGTTTCATTCTTTCTTGCAAAACTATACCAGTTTAGGGATTGATATGTGTATGTGTGAGTGGGTCAGTGTGTGTGTGTGTGTGTGTGTGTGTGTGTGTGTGTGTGTGTGTGTGTGTGTGCACGCGCGCGCGTGCGCATGTGTTTGTGTGTGTGTGTGTGTGTGTGTGTGTGTGTGTGTGTGTGTGTGTGTGTGTGTGCATGCACGCACATGCATATGTATATCTTTGCAAGTTATGTGGAGGGTCATGTCGACTATGGGGGGTCGTGTAGACTATACGTTCCAATGGTGGAATTTTATTTGGCTGAGCAGTACCCTCTGGGCCCCTGACTATAGGCAAGACAGCATAGCTATTAGTTCACAGAACATGCAATTGAAAAGTGTGGGTTTCAAATCCTCACAGCATCTGACAGTGATGGGTTAAGACGTTCTCCCTGTATCTTGCACCAAGAGATGTGCTCCTCAGCCAGCGGCCGTGTCCCCTTGGCTTCTCTACTGGTTCAAAGAGTCAAACTCTAAAACTACAGTAACCCAAGTCACTGTTGAGAGCTGTCAGGTGATGGAAACAGGAAGACACCTGTTGCAAACTGTCTTCAAAGCGAAAAAATGGCTGAATGAACATCAGAACGGACAGGGCTCAATGAACAGTCAGCAAATTCTCATTTGCACTTCAGTCAGGGTCACAGTTGTAGTGCTGTTAAGTTTAAAGGACCCTTAAACTATCCTCAGCACAAGAATATAACCAAGCTCTCCATCCCTCCCACCAGGAATATTATGAGTCATCTATCATTACTCACATCAGAAAGTGGTTCACCTATTACCCTTCAACCAGAGTATGGTCAATCTATTACCCCTTCAACCAGAGTATGATCCCCCTATTATCCGTTCAACCAGAGCATGGTCCACCTATTATCCCTTCAACCAGAGTATGGTTCACCTATTATCCCTTCAACCAGAGTATGGTTCACCTATTATCCCTTCAACCAGAGTATGGTTCACCTATTGTATCTTCAACCAGAATACGGTCCACCTATGATCCGTTCAAACAGGGTACATCCACCTATTATCCCTTCAACCAGGTACATCCACCTATTATCCCTTCAACCAGAGTATGGTCCACCTATTATCCCTTCAACCAGAGTATAGTCCACCTATTACGCCTTCAACCAGAGTACAGCCCACCTATTATGCCTTCAACCAGAGTACAGTCCACTTATTACACCTTCAACCAGAGTACAGTCCACCTATTACGCCTTCAACCAGAGTACAGTCCCCTATTATCCCTTCAACCACAATACACAGTCCCTATTATCCCTTCAACCAGAGTACAGTCCACCTATTATCCCTTCAACCAGAGTACAGTCCACCTATTATCCCTTCAACCAGAGTACAGTCCACCTATTATCCCTTCAACCAGAGTACAGTCCACCTATTATCCCTTCAACCAGAGTACAGTCCACCTATTATCCCTTCAACCAGAGTACAGTCCACCTATTATCCCTTCAACCAGAGTACAGTCCACCTATTATCCCTTCAACCAGAGTACAGTCCACCTATTATCCCTTCAACCAGAGTACAGTCCACCTATTATCCCTTCAACCAGAGTACAGTCCACCTATTATCCCTTCAACCAGAGTATGGTCCACCTATTATCCTGCACACCCAAAATATGATCCATCAACTAGCCCTCACACCAGAATATGACCCATGTACCATCCCTCACACCAGAATATGACCCATGTATCATCCCTCACACCAGAATATGACCCATGTATCATCCCTCACACCAGAATATGACCCATGTATCATCTCTCACACCAGAATATGACCCATGTATCATCCCTCACAGCACAACATGATCCATCTTTTATCCCTCACACCAGAACATGATCCATTCATTATCCTTCATATGATCCCTTGGTTTTTCCTCGCACCAGAACATGATCTACCTACTATCCCTCACACAATAACATGATCCATCTAGTATCCCGCACACCACCACATCACCTGTCCCTCACTCCAGAACATGATCCATCTAGTATCTTTCACACCAATATTATCCATCTGCTACCCCCCGGAGAGATCATGATCCATAGTGTCTTTCACCAATATTATCCGTCTACTACCCCCTGGAGTGATCGTGGTCCACAGTATCTTTCACACCAATATTATCTGTCTACTATCCCCCAGAGAGATCATGATCCATATAGTATCTTTCACACTAATATCATCCACCATCTACCACCCCCTCGAGAGATCATGATCCATATCTTTCACACCAATATTATCTGTCTACTACCCCCCAGAGAGATCATGATCCATATCTTTCACACCAATATTATCCGTCTACTACCCCCCAGAGAGATCATGATCCATATCTTTCACACCAATATTATCCGTCTACTACCTCCCAGAGAGATCATGATCCATATCTTTCACACCAATATTATCTGTCTACTACCCCCCAGAGAGATCATGATCCATTTAGCATTCCTCATACCACATCATCCACCTACTATCCCTCACACCAGATAATGATCCGTCTACTATCCCTCACTCACACCAGATTATGATCCACCTACTATCCCTCACACAAGATTATGATCCGTCTACTATCCCTCACACCAGATTATGATCCGTCTGTTATCCCTCATACCAGATAATGATCTGTCTACTATCCCTCACACCAGATTATATCCACCTACTATCCCTCACACCAGAATATAATCCGTCTACCATCCCTCACACCAGATAATAATCTGTCTACTATCCCTCACACCAAATTATAATCCGTCTACTATCCCTCACACCAGATTATGATCCGTCTACTATCACACCACAGCATGATCCACCACTACCCCTCACACCAGATTATGATCCGTCTACTACCCCTCACACTAGATCATGATCCACCTACTATCACACAACATGATCCACCCACTACCCCTCACACCAGATTATGATCCGTCTACTATCACACCATAACATGATCCACCTACTATCTCTCACACTAGATCATGATTCACCTACTACTCCTCACACTAGATCATGATTCACCTACTACCCCTCACCACTAGATCATGATCCACCTACTATCCCTCACACTAGATCATGATTCACCTACTACCCCTCACACTAGATCATGATCCATCTAACTAACCCTCAGACCTCAGTGCCATCCAGTGGTATTGATACATCTCTTACGCTGGTGTCAGACCTTCCTTCAACCAGAACAGGATCTGTCTACTTTTGCTTTCACACTGGTCATCCCACCACCACCAACAAAAGAATGTCGTATAACTGAAAGACCTTGTTCCCTCTAATGCTGGGATTGATGCAGTTGTCCTTCCTGCTGAATTCTTTAGTCAGAGTTGCACCTGTGGTTCAACCACAGCTACATTCTTAGCAGCACGAGTTTCAAACGATCCATCTATCATCCCTCTCTCACTATCTATCTAGATCTGGCCTACATACAAACGATATACCAAGCACAGTTTCAGAGACAAAAGTAGCCCATTCAGCGGACAAATGGAAACATACAACAAAAGACAGGTTAGTTAAAAAAAGCAATCAGGGCGAAGCTCTAAGGGAATGTGATGGTCAGTGTAGGTAAGTAGGTTCTTCTAATTCTCCCAAACCAGTGCTCAAGCGATTACATTCGGGATAGACCTGGATTATTTTGTTTCTTTTTTTTCGGACAACAATAGCACACACTGTAAACAGCCCTCAAAATCTGGGGGAAGAAAGATCATCACAAGGGGAACTTATAACATCACGTTTACAGCTGGAATCCTTGCTTGGCAAACACCAGAGGCAAAGACCTTGTTGTCTGGCAGTGAGCAGGGCAAACTCTCACACTCGCTCACACACACACACACACACACACACACACACACACACACACACACACACATATGTACAACTCCATAATCAGTTTCAAAGCCTGCACCAGTAATCAATCATCTGGCCTCCCAAAAATTGTGAAAAATGACCCCTCCCCTCTTCCTCTCCTTTCAAAGGATGACTAGTGCTTTCTTTGATTCACAAAACATCCTACTGCTGCGCAACACTGCACAGTGCCAGTAAATCACACCAACCGACAATGTTGCACAACACTGCACAGTGCCAGTAAATCACACCAACCGACAATGTTGCACAACACTGCACAGTCCCAGTAAATCACACCAACCGACAATGTTGCACAACACTGCACAGTGCCAGTAAATCACACCAGCCGACAATGTAAGTTTTCAAACAGCACATTGTATTTTTGTTTTTAAAAAAAGAAAGGGAGGGGGGAGGCAAACATTACAAAAAAAAAGAAAAAAAGCATGGCTTAGGCATTCAAATCAGTCCAATATGGCAGGTCAGAGAAGGACAGGATCACAGCACAACAGATAATGTCGACCGAGCAATAAACGGCAGAGTAGAGATATGTTCATCAGGACTGATCCAACACGACGGTTACAGCAAAGACATCGAAAGACTGAGAGACACAAGTCATCAAAGGTCCAGAAGACAGACGTATGTCGTAAAGAGTCAAAGAGACAGACGCATGTTGCTAAGGTCAAACAAGCGTGGGATGCATCTCATTAATTTAAGAATCCTCATGGAACCGTGGATAGTACACACACTGTGCTGCCATCTGCAGGGGGTCTGAAGCAATACAGCACTGTCTAGTTACAGGAATCCCTCACAACAGCCTGTGGCCGCACCTGGACTTGGGTGGAGGGAAAAGATGAAAATACAAAAATATACAAACAACTCTAGTACAAGAATGTCCACAACTGCACAGCATACCATGTGTATGTGCAGACTTAAGGCATCAACCTTGTTTACCCCTTCTCCATGATGACCAAGCAAAGGATGCAGCAGCCTGCACTCACAAAGCTGTCTGCAGGTGAGAAT
Organism: Conus betulinus; assembly: GCA_016801955.1. Classification (NCBI taxonomy): domain Eukaryota; kingdom Metazoa; phylum Mollusca; class Gastropoda; order Neogastropoda; family Conidae; genus Conus; species Conus betulinus. Next base: position 42,660 of record JADBJO010013072.1, read on the forward strand.
TATGACAGCATGAGGTGACGAACACAGACATGTCACAACACAGATCATCTTCATCATCATCACTCTGAACAATACTGATACATTTCTAACAGGAAAGAACACAGCTACAAGTTTGGAAATGCTATCTGAGGTATTTTTTGTTTCTTGCAGAAAAAAACGAAAAAAGGTTTACTGGACAAGAAGAAGAAAGAAGAAAACCCTAAATGAAATGAGACCCAACACTGGAGAGCAGAGACGCACTCAAGTCCACAAGAACGTTCAAATGTTAGCAATGATGTTTCTACAATGATGCAGGAGCTGAATGAAGAATTGCCTGCCATGTCAAATACCACCTGGAGATCTTCACTAATGACTGCATTTTCACATTAAAACTCCAGAACTGTCAAAACCAAAGAGAAAGAAAACTAAGTGAAAGGATCAATTTGTTAGACACGTCATCCCACTGATGAGATCAGTCTGATCTTATTTCACTCTGAATACTGGGACAGCTTTCTGCCCCACCTCAGCAGTCCTTCCTACTCCTGCGGTGCCATTTGCCAAAGAATGCAATCGCCTGGGAAAACTGTTCATCCCAATGCTGTGAAAGGTTTCTTCATGCCGCATCAGGTCTGTTTCATTCGGAGCAGAAAGGCCTTTCGAACGCTGCTGCTGGAAATGTTCTTGCAGACTTAAGTTGGGCATCCCAGCTGTTTGTAAGCAGCATGTGTGTGGAGAATGATGTCATGAATATTACACACTGGTACACACAAAACTGCTTTTTCAAATGTTCACATTAACCGTTCACACAAAAATACCTCACAAATCATACAAATGATAACACTTTTGTTGGCCTCTTTCCCACACACCACACGGCACACCCTGTGTAAAATCTGTACAAATGCCCAACACCCTGTACCCAGCTAGGGCAGAAGTTACATTACTGCATGCAGTGATCGAGGCCATTTGTAAAGAAAGGCGGATGAAAGCAAATCAAAAATATATAAAATGAAACACAACCGAAAAAAGAAAACAAGCAAACAACAAACAAAAACCCACCCCAAACAAACAAAAAAAAAAAAAATCCACTGACTAGAAACAAAATGCATCAAGTTCTCTGGTCCTTGTTAAGTGTTTTGAACAAGGACAGAGTTATAGACTATACTGACACAGAACAATAATCATCTGTCTGAACTGTTGCCACAACCCTACAAAAAGAAAACAACACAGTACAATCAGTATAGGACATTTAAGTGCTCTGACAACAAATTCTCTTTCAGATCACACACACAAAAAGAACATCTCGGCACAAGCATAGAATCTTTAAATGTATTTGGTACAGATGACACTGACTAGACAAGCAAAAGTTGTAACAACTCACGATCAATCTGTTCACCACCATATGAACTGCACAACTGTATCAATGTTAACACTGCAACGGTTCCATTTTAGTTAAGTTTCATCATTCTGGCCCAGCACAAAACACAAGGCCTTTCCAGGGTCGTCATCACACTGGGAGAAAAAAAAATTCTCCTTTGTAAAAGAAGCAAACAACAACGGCAACATCTTCAAGCAAACAACAACGGCAACATCTTCAAGCAAACAACAACGGCAACATCTTCAAGACAATCTGATGAAGACAACTGTCCTGGGACACAATTCATTCTGACAGATCTTCTAGCCAGGATCATTCTGAAGAGGGATGCTGGAAACTCCAATCCCCAGCTACCATGCAATCCCTATCCCCAGTCACCATCCATTCCCAGTCACCATCCATTCCCTATCCCCTGTCACCATCCATTCCCTATCCCGTCACCATCCATTCCCTATCCCGTGTCACCATCCATTCCCTATCCCCAGTCACCATCCATTCCCTATCCCCAGTCACCATCCATTCCCTATCCCCTGTCACCCACCCATTCCCTATCCCCCGTCACCATCCATTCCTATCCCCTGTCACCATCCATCCCCTATCCCCCGTCACCATCCATCCCTACCCCCTGTCACCATCCATTCCCTACCCTGTCACCATCCATTCCCTATCCCCTGTCACCATCCATCCCCTATCCCCATACATTCCCTATCCCCAGTCACCATCCATTCCCCATCCCCTGTCACCATCCATTCCCTATCCCCTGTCACCATCCATTCCCTATGCCCAGTCACCATCCATTCCCTATCCCCTGTCACCATCCATTCCCTATCCCCTGTCACCATCCATTCCCTATCCCCCGTCACCATCCATTCCCTATCCCCTGTCACCATCCATTCCCTATCCCCCGTCACCATCCATTCCCTATCCCCTGTCACCATCCATTCCCTATCCCCTGTCACCATCCATTCCCTATCCCCTGTCACCATCCATTCCCTATCCCCTGTCACCATCATTCCCTATCCCCAGTCACCATACATTCCCTATCCCCAGTCACCATACATTCCCTATCCCCTGTCACCATCCATTTCCCTATCCCCTGTCACCATCCATTCCCTATCCCCTGTCACCATCCATTCCCTATCCCCAGTCACCATACATTCCCTATCCCCAGTCACCATACATTTCCCTATCCCCAGTCACCATCCATTCCCTATCCCCAGTCACCATACATCCCTATCCCCAGTCACCATACATTCCCTATCCCCAGTCACCTTACATTCCCTATCCCCTGTCACCATCCATTCCCTATCCCCAGTCACCATCCATTCCCTATCCCCTGTCACCATCCATTCCCTATCCCCTGTCACCATCCATTCCCCATCCCCTGTCACCATCCATTCCCAGTCACCATCCATCCCTATCCCCAGTCACCATACATTCCCTATCCCCAGTCACCACACATCCCTATCCCCAGTCACCACACATTCGCTATCCCCAGTCACCATACATTCGCTATCCCCCGTCACCATCCATTCCCTACCCCCTGTCACCATCCATTCCCTACCCCCTGTCACCATCCATTCCCTACCCCTGTCACCATCCATCCCCTATCCCCATACATTCCCTATCCCCAGTCACCATCCATTCCCCATCCCCTGTCACCATCCATTCCCTATCCCCTGTCACCATCCATTCCCTATGCCCAGTCACCATCCATTCCCTATCCCCCCCTGTCACCATCCATTCCCTATCCCCTGTCACCATCCATTCCCTATCCCCTGTCACCATCCATTCCCTATCCCCTGTCACCATCCATTCCCTATCCCCCGTCACCATCCATTCCCTATCCCCTGTCACCATCCATTCCCTATCCCCTGTCACCATCCATTCCCTATCCCCTGTCACCATCCATTCCCTATCCCCAGTCACCATCCATTCCCTATCCCCAGTCACCATACATTCCCTATCCCCTGTCACCATCCATTCCCTATCCCCTGTCACCATCCATTCCCTATCCCCAGTCACCATACATTCCCTATCCCCAGTCACCATACATTCCCTATCCCCAGTCACCTTACATTCCCTATCCCCTGTCCCATCCATTCCCTATCCCCAGTCACCATCCATTCCCTATCCCCTGTCACCATCCATTCCCTATCCCCTGTCACCATCCATTCCCCATCCCCTGTCACCATCCATTCCCAGTCACCATCCATCCCTATCCCCAGTCACCATACATTCCCTATCCCCAGTCACCACACATCCCTATCCCCAGTCACCACACATTCGCTATCCCCAGTCACCATACATTCGCTATCCCCAGTCACCATACATTCGCTATCCCCAGTCACCATACATTCGCTATCCCCAGTCACCATACATGCCCTATCCCCAGTCACCACACATTCTCTATCCCCGGTCACCACACATTCCCCATCCCCAGTCACCACACATTCCCTATCCCCTGTCACCACACATTCCCTATCCCCTGTCACCACACATTCCCTATCCCTTCCTTGGAACAGGGATCTCTGCCCCCTCCTAATTTCCCAAATCCATTGAATCTGAATCATTATCACATGAACAATGGAAAAAAAAACCAAAAAAAAAAAAAACAAACTCCCATCCACAAACTATGTCAGCGGGAGACAATCCATGAAAACCCCACCCACAGCCTTTCCTCCCACCGCACCCCCCTCCCCACCTGCCTCCTATGAATAAAAAAAAGGACATTTCCCTTTCTGTGAAACTGTGTAGGTTATAAAGTCCCAGTCTCAGAGATGGACAACAAAAGGCAGAACCTTCCAACACACACAGTAGAACCTGTCAACAACCACCCCTGAAAATCCTCAAAAAGGGGTCCTGCTGGCTAAGCCCAGTATGGGCAAAGACAAAAAAAGTTCCAGTTGGGGAAAAAGGGCCTGAAAGGAGAGGGAACGGGGAAGCAAATCTGGAACAGACGAAGACAAAAAAAATGTGCTGGCAAAACATAGCTGTACAACGCGGGAGTGTGTTGTTGGGAGAGATGTCTGGTGTGGACAAAGACAAGTCCCTCTGAAGGGAGGAGTCTAGGATACACAAAAGGCAAAGCTGGTCCTTAAGACACAAGTTTTTACAGGATGGAGAGGCTTTAGTCAGGGAGCGTTTCCCAGGAGGGTTTTTACTGAATGACAACACTCAGTGTGAAGAACAGTGCTCACCACAAATATTCTTCTTCCCTATTCTACAGGGGGAGGACTGGCAGATCCATGCATAAAGAACATAGACGATGGCTCATTCCAGGACAATCACATCATCAAATTATTGTGCACATCACAATCACCACTGACTCGGTGCATATCATATTTTTACTTCTGTTTTTCTCCACTGGATTAGAGGATCACAGACAAGGAAACACACAAAACATATGGTTGGATTAGAACCAGACACAGCATATGGTTGGTTTATTCAACAGACATAGGAGGCACAATACGTGTACAAGGGTTGGTTC
>JADBJO010013072.1:52500-54315 GCA_016801955.1 Conus betulinus
TATATGCACAACATCTGAATCGCCTGTCATGGTTATTTCTGAAATCAGTCATTATCAAATTGCCCCTATACTTGCCATTTGACATCACTGGCATGTTTTGACTCTCACTTGTTTAAAAATAAGCAAGAAGGGTAACTCACTTGTTTCAATGTTCCTCTGCACCCTCACACATTACTTTCTCCTTCTTTTTGTTCCACTTCAAGTTGCAGATGTAAGTACTGTTTCTTGGGGAATTTTTCCTTCCAATAAAATTAAGACCTGTAATGGGTAAATCAAACGTAAACATGCCGGTGATTCACAACAAAAAGTGAATGAACAAAAAAAAATCTGAACACAGAAAGGCAGCACTTAATGTTTGTCATGCTGAACCAAGGGAATTCACAACCAAAGAGTGACAAAAAAAGACAAAAAATCTGAACACAAAGACGCAATACTTAATGTTTGTCATGGTGAACCCAAACCCACAACACTGATCAGATCTCCACAGTAAGCCAAGTCTTACTTAAATGACTGAGAGGCATAACATCTGGCTGACTGAAGTCAGAGGGATCAAGGGAAAGATCACTCTACTGCATTTAATCCACCAACTGACAAACAAATGGAAAAGAACGAGATCATTACCATGAAATGTTCAGGAGAAGACAAGCCAAGCACACTAATCACTGTAAAAGATAAGACCATTTCTCCACCAGTGTAAAATCAAAAACTGAAACACCACAAATATTGCACGTCTGTCCGAATAAAAGCTCTCTGTACAGTGACGCATTCGCGCATACTCTCTCATCATTCTGAGGCGAGATGATTACGCCATGAAACATGAATTAACACAGTATGACCCAATCACAAAACACAAGTGCTGTGGCAATGACAGAAGTCCTCTCGAACAGGTCTAGAGGCATTAAGTACACAGTCCGTAAAGCTCTGTGTACAGTTGCGCAAATCATTCAGACAGAGCCACTTGGTGAGGTTATGTGTGTTCTCATCATTGACGCCACAAGCACTGTGATCCACGTCAATGTTGCTCATGTGATGCCAGGTGTTCAGGTGTGGAGTGCAGGTGCTCTGATTGTCTTGACAACATGAACACAGGTTACAGGCAGGAATTCAGAGGACTGACTAGGACACTGACCACAGTCGTTCCAGTGGTGGTAGGGAGCCAAGTTTCAAATCAAGACTAAAAGGGGGTGGGAATCTGCTGTTCTCTTTGTGTGTGTGTGTGTGTGTGTGTGTGTGTGTGTGTGTGTGTGTTCCCATGCGTGTGTGTGCATATGTGTGTGTGCCTCGCCAGAAGCTCTGCTGACTTTAAGGAATGACACACTGTCACGGAACGAGATCAGTTATCTCATGTGGCACTGTACAGTGCACACTGTGAAATAAGTACGCAATACACACAGTGGCATGCCATGGCACATGTGTCATTCTGTGCTTGCCTACAGGTAAATACAATAAACAAACATACAGTGGGTGGAAAGAAGGTGTGATGGGGAAAAGGAAAACCAGCAGCAGAAGAAACAACACAACAACAAGAAGAATGCTCATACTGGTGTGAGAAAACTCCCATACCTATAAAAAATCAATTCAAAGTCAAGTAAATCACAGCTTAAACTCAGATCGATCCACCCCAAAGTCATTACCCCAAATTCATCATGATAAGATTTCAGAACAGATCCCTGTATTTATGAGCCGTTACTCACGATGGTCTCTGGTTTTCACATTCAGCCTGAGAACCCATTAGTTCTACCACAATGGCTGACTGTTCAAACTCAAACCAGAAATCCAACTTCAGTCCTTAGCCCTACTATACATCGACAATCT
>JADBJO010013073.1:5000-18104 GCA_016801955.1 Conus betulinus
TTGTGCCTGCAATTGTTTATGATCTCAACTTTTGAATTCAGAGTTGCTAGATGAGGTTTGCATAATATCAGCCACTTTTCTGTAGAACATAGGTTGCATTTTTAGAGAGATATTATTGTATGGTGCTGCTCTTTTATAATTTTCCATGATATATTGTAGTCTATCTTTTTTTTATCTTTAAGTTTCCAAATGTGTTTACTTAGTTCTGTTTGGTTTTTTATATTTTTCATTTTTGAAGGACTGTTTATGGTTTGCATATCTAGTTTTAAAATGGTTTGCAGTAACCCTATGTATGTTTCTTTGTCACTATCAGTTGTTACTGTGGCTTGGTATACAATATTATTGTAAAGGCATTTATTATTCAGGGGGCATTGATCTTTTTTAGTGCAGTTACAAGATGTCCTTTTTGTTACCCTTTTGGCTGTGTTGCCTTTAGTTTTGTTAGATGAGTCAATTATGTTTTTGAGGTTGGGCATACATGAATATGATAGCTTGATGGTGTTTTTATTGAATATTTAGATAGTACATGTTCTTTTGGAAATGATGTTATAAGAATTTTAAAGAATTCTTTTCCTACATTAGTCTTATTCTTCCATCATATGGGGGATTATATCATATGATCTTCCTTTTCCTGTTTTTCTTATTACTGTTCATGTTATTATCTGGGTTGTATTGTAGTTTGTAGTTGTAGCCACTTTTTTTTCAGTGCCTCTTGGTATTCAACTGCTGCACTGTTGAATACTTTCTCGTTGCATTTGTTTATGCCATTGGGTATGGTTTTTAGGATAGAAGGTGGATGGTTACTTTTGATGTCTACGTAGATGGGTATATCGTTAGGTTTTTTATATGGTTTGTATACATGGTCATTAAGGTCTAATGTTATGTCTAGGTAGTTTACTACCTTCTTGTTGGCTTCTACTGTGATTTTTAAGTTATGGCTTTGGAAGATTTTACAAAGTTCTTTTTTCTATTTTCAATGGTTTTGGTTTATTGTTTAGCGCGGCAAGGCCGTCGTCTCTGTACAAGCCAACCTGTTTACCAAGTGTTTTCTGTGTATATTGAATAACATGAATAGTCCAACTAGTTCACATGTTTCGGCACCATCATATGAACCCATTGTGACATCAAATGTGGAATTATTGCTGGGTTTTTTTGTCCAAGTATCATTACTGCTGTGGAGTAGAGTTTTTTTTAGTGTGGAAGATGATTTCCATCTCAGCCTCTGTTATGTTTGTGTATTTGTTAGCAAATTTTAAAGCTTTGTAAGCAATTCCTCATCTATATGATGGATAAAAATCCACTATGTCAAAAGTGATGAACACTGTGTTTTTCTGTTTGTTAATTTCCTTGAACCATTGGATAACTTCATAGCTATTTTTCCAAAGGTTGTATTCAGTGTTTGATTTTATGTCCTCTATAGACTTTTCCAGAATTTTTTGCTTATTTTGCCTAATTCAGACTTGGATGGGTTTATTAATCTACATGTTGGGTTGTTGGGGAAATTAGGTTTGTGATCTTTAAGTGTTATAAAAGCTTCTTTTATTGCTGTTGTTTTTCTATCCTATCATTTAGATCCATACGGTGCACAAGTTCTTTTTCTTTTTTACAAATGCTGTCATATGTGGTTTTATCAGTTTTTTTTGTAGTTTTTTCTGAATATTTTTGTTGAGGAGTTGAGAGTATTCATTAGGTTCCATTTTATAGAAATTGCTTGTCTTATCAGCCTTTACGAATACCTTTTTTTGTCATTTTGAATTTGGGAAATTGTTGTATGATTTTCTGAATTCAATTTTGGCTATTAGTCTTTTCATATTGTCTTCAAAAGGTTTCATTTCCTCTATTATAGGTGGCGATCTCCGTGACTTAAAACCGTATGTTTTTTTTATCTTCACATTTTGCATCAGGGTTCAGAAAGAAGAACGCCTTCCATTTCATGTTGCGCACAAATTTTTCAACATGAGATGGAAGGCGTTCTTTCTTCAACAGTGCAGCAGTTGAATACCAAGAGGCACTGAAAAAAAGTGGCTACAACTACAAACTACAATACAACCCAGATAATAACATGAACAGTAATAAGAAAAAAAGGAAAAGGAAGATCATATGGTATAATCCCCCATATGATGGAAGAATAAAGACTAATGTAGGAAAAGAATTCTTTAAAATTCTTATAACATATATATAAGTATACTAATACAGGCTTTCATGTAACGATTTAGAACGTCTTTTTGTGATGTCTTATGTGCTTGTGAAATGATGTGAAGCAGAAGAAAATTTCCGATGAACAATAAAGTTGACTGAATTGAATTGAAGGTGCATGCTATGTGTAACGTGTCATCCATACCAACGGCCAAAAACCGCCTTCTCTTCCGAAAGCTGGTGATGGGATTTTACGTGTGTGCAAGATGTGCGTGCGATCACACACACGGAACCTCGGTTTATAGTCTTATTCGAAGGACTGTATGGGGAATGGAGTCAGAACCAATGTTAACTCCGAGGGAAAAATCCCCCTGTACCGAAACGGCCTGACGGAGATGCGAACCCGCAACCCCAGGATCACCAGAGTCCGGCACTCTACCAACTGAGCTATTCCAGCCCCCTGAATGCTGATCCATGTTGCACCCCGGGTTGTCTTCACTGTTTTTGTTGATGAGACCGACACTGAACGGAATGTTTTTGTTGATGAGACCGACACTGAAACGGAATGTTTTTGTTGATGAGACCGACACTGAACGGAATGTTTTTTGTGATGAGACCGACACTGAACGGGAATGTTTTTGTGATGATGAGACCGACACTGAACGGAATGTTTTTGTTGATGAGACCGACACTGAACGGAATGTTTCTTGTTTATGAGACCGACACTGAACGGAATGTTTTTGTTGATGAGACCGACACTGAACGGAATGTTTCTTTGTTTATGAGACCGACACTGAACGGAATGTTTTTTTGTGATGAGACCGACACTGAACGGAATGCAGCCCACACTGCCGACAAGTCCCAACAGAAACAAACACACGCTGACAAACGAGCTGCAACTTCAAGCTTGTTCCAGATACGATACTGTATGTGGTAACACACACGGAAAATTAAGGTTCGATAAATATATCTTCTTGAGATGTGACCAACACTGAACAGACATTTAACAACAACGACAACAACAACAAAAGCGCAAAACAGTACCCCCTACATGTGAGCAAACACACACACACACACACACACACACACACACACACACACACACACACACGCACGCACGCACGCACGCACGCACACGCACGCACGCACGCGCGCGCGCGCGCACACACACACACACACACACACACACACACACACACACACACACACACACACACACACACGTACACACACACACACACACACACACACACACACACACACACACACACACAGAGTCATAGTCACAATAAAAGCATGATATTGCAAACTGAATTGTTCATGTATGAAGATGGAGTATGGCTGCCTTTATGGCGGGATAAAAAGAAACAGTCATACACACAAAACTCCACCGCCTGTCTGTGCAGGGAACGTCCCGCAGGAGTATCAGCCTGCATACGCAGAAAGAAAAGAAAAGAAAAAGAAAAGATCAGCATTCAAATCCAATGCGTTTGGTGAAGAACTCATAGGCCCCCTACAACACTAATTCAAAATAACATTTCAAACGTCATCAGTATTGCTTTTGGTTGTGTGTCTTTTTTCAAGCCAGCTAATGCTACCCCCACAGAGACATTGACAACTGTCTGTCTGGAATCTATGAGTCGTTTCCTGGCAAGTCTGATTCTGGAACATTTCAAGTGGTTGCTGACATTTCTTTCCAAACGACGAGTAACGATTTCAAAGGCATCATCACGCATTCGGCATCATCGCGCATTCTCGACAATTCCTTCTCGAAAATTAATCGGTCCTCTAATCGTTTGGGTTTGGTGCGAAATAGGATGTTTGTATGATTTTTAGTTCAATATTCTGCAGCTATTGGATTCAGATGTGTTGGAATACTCTGGCAACAACTAAGGCTGGCCGTAGCGGACTTAACTGAATTTGAAAATGTCAGAAATTTGAACAACAGGATTAAGCCTGCTGTTTTGTTCAACACATGCTGCTTATAGTCCCGCCGACAGCTGAAGCTTTGTGTCAGAGCTGTCATTTTGTGAAACTTCATACACTATAGATTTTCTAAAAAAAATAAATAAATAAATAAACAAGTTTGAATTTTGTTTAAAAAAAAACAAAAAACACCTCCCTTCCATGAACCTTTCATTCAGTGAAAAAACGTATAACTCTTTCAGAAACTCAAAAAAAAAAACAAACAAAAAAAAAAAAAATCACATCAGATGGGCCATCTCTAAACAGGGTTTTTATGAGTCATCTGTAAAGTGTTTATGTCTGACATCATGTTAAGTCCTATAGGAATATACTTTTTGGTGCGTGGTACATGACATGAAATACACCACGGAGCTTCTTCACCTTTTCAAAGAAAGAGAGTGGATTGTGTGCTGCCGCTCTTCTCCTGTCCATTTCCCACACTCAACACACACAAACACATTCACAACCACCCATACACACTCACATACTTACAAATTTGTCTGTCTGTCTGTCTGTCTGTCTGTCTGTCTCTCTCTCTCTCTCTCTCTCTCTCTCTCTCTCTCTCTCTCTCTCTCTCTCTCTCAAGCGTACAAACACACACACGCGCGCGCGAACTCGCGCGCGCGCGAGCACACGCACATCCTCATATGCATCCACTGAAACCCACTCTTTCTCTTTCAATTGTACAAACACACACGCGCGCGCGCGAAACTCGCGCGCGCGCGAGCACACGCACATCCTCATATGCATCCACCGAACCCATAACGCGACACATCCACAAAGGAACACACACACGGGCAAGACCGTACAGGCAATGTGTTCGTTCGTTCGTTCGTTCGTTCTTTATTTTTTACGTCTTTTTTACCATTAGCGATATTAGACCAAAGTGTACGTGAGTGAGTGCATTCTGTCGGTGAGTGTGTGTGAGTGTGTGAGTGTGTAAATGTGTGAGGTAATGAAAACTGTGAACACTGCATTAACAGTAAAGAGGTAATGTTAAAGATACATATAACAAACAAAATGCAAAATACAGACACGTGGGTGGGTGGATGTGTCACTCACCACTAATCTACATTGGACGAAAAAAAAAAAAAAAAAAAAAGCTACAGGAATGACCTGATGGGGGTGTGAATTAGGGATTCAGCAATTTGTAGTAAAACCTTTGTATCATATAATAAATCTATGTTTTTCTTCTGAAACATTCTTTGCTGTGACTGAATCAGGTAGAAAAACTCGGAGACTTTTACAATGGAACAAAATGTGATTAACTGTGATTTGTGCACCACACAGGCAATATACATTTTTGGAGAATTTTGTTTTTTAAAAGCGTTAATTTTTAGGAGGAAAAAAGGGAAGTTACAAGTCTAGAATAATATAACGGTGCATTTGACAACTTTCATGATACAATTTCCAACGGAACTGCAGCTGTATTTTGTGTTAGAGTCTTTTCATCAGAGCGTTTGCTAAATTTTTTTTCCATGCTGTTGTTTCTATCAGCCTGTAATTTTCGTGGAGTGACAAAGGAAGTGTCATGTCTACAGTCTTGTCTAAACCTTTTGCGCCTCTTTTAGCAGCTCTGTCGGCCATTTCGTTTCCATGTATGTTACAGTGCGAAGGCACCCAATAAAACTCAATGACTGAGCCTTTAGCCGACAAGCAATGTAATAAATAATGAATTTCGTACATAAGGTCAGGCCGTGTATCGGTACTGAACGTACATAAGGTCAGGCCGTGTATCAGTACTGAAGGAGTTCAGTGAATATAAAAACCGATTTAGAATCCACCAATATCACAGTTCTAAATACTGTCATTGGAAAGTTCTACAAGAATTCTAAAGCAAGTATGATGGCTGTCAATTCAGCTGTAAAAATTGACAGTTTTTTGCCGAGGTAAAAAACATTTTTCATTTTTCTGTGCCAGTATGACAAGGCCGCACCAACATTATAATTAAGTATGTAGCCGTCTGTAAAAACCTGAAGATGATTTTGATATTTTTCGTAGATATGTGTTTTTTTTTTTGCAAATGAATTCATAACATTTATATTCTTTTCTTTTCTCAATTTAGAATAGCTGATATCATATGACGGTTTTAATGTTTCCCATGGTGGTATAGGCGCGAATGATGGTCTTATTGACACGTCTTTGATGCTTATTCCTGAACTTTCAATTGAATTAGAATATATGGTGCTATTGTCATTAGCGACGATATATTGTTTGCCTTTTTAGGAAAATCATACCCAGTTCTTAGTTTCAGTTCTTCCCCAATGAAATTGTCACTTGTACTTGCTCTCAACACAAATTTTGAAGTAGCAAGTTCACGATAATCATCAAGCGTTTAACGTTTATCATTAATCATCAAGGCAATGTGTGTGTGTGTGTGTGTGTGTGTGTGTGTGTGTGTGTGTGTGTGTGTGTGTGTGTGTGTGTGTGTGTGTGTGTGTGTGTGTGTGCTTTCGCGCATGCATCTGTACACGCTAGTGCGGGCGAGCGCGTGCGCGCGCGTGTGTGTGTGTGTATATATATATATATATATATATATATATATATATATATATATATATATATATATCAAGAATATCAAGAATATACATATATATATATATATATATATGTGTGTGTGTGTGTGTGTGTGTGTGTGTGTGTGTGTGTGTGTGTGTGTGTGTGTGCTTGTCAGTACAACACTATGTTAATCTGACAGTAAATGGTTTCAGTCAGTCAGTCAGTGTGTGTGCTTTCGCGCATGCATCTGTACACGCTAGTGCGTGCGCGTACGTGTGTGTGTGTTGTGTGTGTGTGTGTGTGTGTGTGTGTGTGTGTGTGTGTGTGTGTGTGTGTGTGTGTGTGTGTGTGTGTGTGTGTGTGTGTGTGTGTGTGTGCGCGAGCGCGCGTTCGCACGCACGCACGCACGCACATGCACGTGAAGGCAAGATGAACGTTTGAACTGCTTACGGGCGCACAACTGATGAAAAATCAATTAAAGTTTGGAGTCAAATACGAAGGATGTAGAAGTGGCAGATCCTATTGATTGGAAATAGAGTAAGGGTGGGGGAAAGGCAGATAGAAGAAGAAGAAGAAGAAGAAGAAGAAGAACGCAGCATGCAGACTGTAGAACTGCGAGAGGCGGAGGAAAAAGCCAGAGAACCAAGACCGCCAGTGCGTCGGATCGGACGGTAGGACGGATGAAGTAGCGCTTACGTCAGTGTGTGTATATACGTAGAGAAATCGAATAACACTCACTCACGAAACAGGATGCAAAGGGCAGTGCAAATGCGCCGTACTAATCAGAAAAGAAACCGCTCCATTTGGGGCAAACCGAGAGAAAACGGTAGCAGATGTCATCTGCGGAAAAGAAGATAAGGGTTGGGGGGGGGGGGGGGGGGGGGGGGAGGGGAATGAGAATGAGAATTATGGGGTTTAAAGACCTATGAATGCTTACCCTACCTCCAGCACACCCCCACCCCCACCCCCACCACCGCCACCCCACCTCAACCCCGAAAACAAACATGTAAACAGACAAACAAACAAACAAACAAACAAACAAAACTCGGTGGTGAAAAGGAAAGAGAGGGATTGACAGCAAGAATGTGTGTGTGTGTGCAGACAGACAGACAGAGAGAGAGGAGAGAGAGAGAGAGAGAGAGAGAGAGAGCGAGAGAGAGAGAGAGAGAGAGAGAGAGAGAGAGACGCCTATTTCGTCATCCTGTTGATCAATCAAACTTTTCCGTACAACCAAAGCACGCGTGTGCGTGTGTATGTGTACGTGTGTGTATGTGTGTGCGTGCGCGCGCGCGCGCGCGCGCGCGTGTGTGTGTGTGTGTGTGTGTGTGTGTGTGTGTGTGTGTGTGTGTGTGTGTAAGTATTGCGGCTGTGATTTTGTGTGAACAGATGTTTATGCAATGTTTTAGAATAAGACCAAATATGGATTACAGGAATATGTTTGTTGCGGATCTGTGTACATGTGCACCTCTGTGTGTGTGTGTGTGTGTGTGTGTGTGTTGTGTGTGAGAGAGAGAGAGAGAGAGACAGACAGACAGACAGACAGACAGACAGACAGACAGGACAGAGAGAGAGAGAGGAGACGCCTATTTCGTCATCCTGTTGATCAAACTTTTCCGTACAACCAAAGCTTAAGACTGACAACACACTACCGGCGCTTACTATCGCGGGTTTGTTGTATCTGTCATTGTAGCGACCCAGTGAGGTGAGACGGAGTCCTGTCAGCCGAAAGTTCTTTCGGATACATTATCGTTAAAGCCACAGACAGCTGTTTACAGACCAGGCTCGCAATCGACCTGAATTCGAGCGTTAGGTTGTTACATACCTATTGTCCTACTGATTGGTTTATTATTTTTAAAGCTGCTTTACTTTTTCTCTGTTTGTACTCCCAGTTCTTATAGAACAGGGAGTACTTTAGAATGGGAACAAAGAAATGCAGTCTGTGTGTCTGTCTGTCTGTCTGTCTGTCCGTCCGTGGTCAAAATGTGTTCCAATCGCTCAAGACAAACTACCGGGCCGATCTTTCTGAAAATTTGTAGGTATGTTCATTATGGGTCACGAATAATGCCCGATGTTTTAGTTACCGTTATAGCCATCACTAACGGCTGTAACGGCCTGTAACGGGTTTCTTCTTCATGAAATAATTTAGAAAGTACTTGGCCGATCTTTGTGAAAATTTGTAGGTATGTGTTCATTATGGGTCACGGATGATGCTCGATGTTTTAAGTTTACCGTTATAGGCGTTACTAACGGCTGTAACGGCCTGTAACGTTTTTTTTCTTCTTTATGGAATATCTCAGAAAGTACTTGTCCGATCTTTGTGAAAATTAGCAGGTATGTTCATTATGGGTCACGGATGATGCCCGATGTTTTTGTTTTACCGTTATAGCCGTTACTAACGGCTGTAACGGCCTGTAATGGTTTTCTTCTTTATGGAATATCTCAGAAAGTACTTGGCCGATCTTTGTGGAAAACACCTTAGCAGGTATGTTCACTATGGGTTTACAAAAGAAAATATGGAGTCACATTTACCTTGTAAACAAGCATAGAATGTCGATGGGGCCCAGTGCACAAATGTTCAGTGCCAGGGGAGAGAGAGAGTGCGAGAATTTGACATGTTTAGTTTATATAGCCTTTATGCCCTTTATGAACGGTCTGAATTGAATAACTGTGAAGTGTGGACATATTCTGAAACAGTCATGGAACGCACAGGCACTGGACATTATCGATGTTCTGGTTTTCAGTTACTGACCCACTGCTCAGGGATGAGGGGAAGATGGAAAATCTCAGAGGGGCTTGGCTGATAGTCTGCAAATTTGTAAGTATGTTGGGGGGGATAGATCACAGATGATGGACTGGAATGTTTACCAGAATAGCCATAACTAACGGTTACACAGTCCAAGACGGTTTTCCTCTTTATGGAACATCCGGGTACGCAATATTCAGGAGAACTGGGATTTATTGCTTTAAATCTTGCTTAATCTTCAATGCATCGGTGATGCTGACTCGATGTTTCTATTTGGGTCTCCTCTCTCTTCTCGGGGGTCCGGGGCCTCTTCTCCTCTCTCTGGGGGGGGGGGGGGGGTGGGGTTCCTCACGGGGGGGGGGGTTTTATGTATAGGGGGTGCTGGTGGAATGGGAATAAAACCCTAGGGGGGGGGGGGGGGGGCTGGGGCCATTCCTTCGTGGGCGGGGTGGGGGGGGCTGGGGATAATATTTGGACTGATGGGTCCATGCTTCTTATAATCTCTTTTCCGCGGGACATAGTATATACTGGGGTGTGTGTGTGTGTGTGGTGTGGTGGGTGTGGTGGTGGGGGGGGGGGGGGGGGGGGGGGGGGGGGGGGGGGGGGGGAGGGGGGGGGGGGGGGGGGGGGGGGGGGAGAGGGACCGTATGAGGGGGTAATGTATTTATGGTCCTCCTTCGGCTAAGGAAGAGAAAGGGGCTTAGAATGTCTCTCAGGACGTCACGCTATAGATCAAGGCAAAATCAATGGCTCGGTCCATCCTGGGTAGGTAGAATGACCGGATGTAACGCCCTTCAAATGCTCGGGGAGGAGGGGATGTACACTGGAGAGTGTGGTTTGCTAGAGATGGTTTGTTCACCCAATAAATATCTATCAGGCTCTGTGTGTTTGTGTGTGGATTAGGTGTGTGGTGTGTGTCAGTATGTGTGTGTGTGTGTGTGTGTGTGGAATGGATGTGTGTGCCTTGTTGTGCCGTAGCTCCATAGTATATCACTCTGTGATAATGGAAAGGAATCCAGCAGAAGGGAAACGTTGGTCACCTTTTAACGTTAAGATATGAATTAATTGACTGATTTCTAACATAATTTTGGTCTTTTTTCTTGAAATCTGATGATCTTAAAGCATAGGGTACCGGCTGAGAATCTACAACTGTAATGGAAAATCAACTGTGTAATTGAGAGCCATAAGAATAGCAATAAGTTCAGCAGTAAAGATGGATCGATTTTTGCAATGTAGTATGACTTTTCCTTTTTTTTTAACGCTGGTATTACAAAAGCTGAACCTGCCCGGTGTTCTTCTAGGAGTGAACCATCTGTATATATCTTTAAAATGATTTGAATAAGTGTTCTGTATATGTAATTGGACTTCAGTTTTCATGATGTTTGGATTCTCATTTTTCTTCGTTGTCAGTATAATCAATATCAAACTGCGCTTTATTCATCTCCAAGCAGGACGTGTGTGTGTGTGTGTGTGTGTGTGTGTGGGTGTGTGTGTGTGTGTGTGTGTGTGTGTGTGTGTGCGCGCGCGCGCGCGCGCGTGCGTGCGTGCGTGCGTGCGTGCGTGCGTGCGTGTGTGGTGTGTGTGTGTGTGTGTGTGGTGTGTGTGTGTGTGTGTGTGTGTGTGGTTTGTGTGTGTGCGCGTGCGTGTGTGTGTTTATGTGTGTGTGTTGTGTGTGCGTGCGTGCGTGCGGTGCGTGCGTGCGTGCGTGTGTGTGTGTGTGTGTGTGTGTGTGTGTGTGTGCGTGTGTGTGTGTGTGTGTTTGGTGTGGTGTGTGTGTGTGTGTGTGTGTGTGTGTGTGTGTGTGTGTGTGTGTGTGTGTGTGTGTGTGTGTGTGTGTAAAACTTACACGTTCAGTATGTGTGTATGTTTTCTCTCGTGCTGCTGTGTATCATCACTGTCCGTGTTATAATCAGTTTTATTTTGTGTAAGTTTTCTGTTATAGTATTCTTTGTCACTGATGGAACGGGTAGTAGAATATAAAAAAATCTCGCCTTCTTGCTTGTGTGTAAACACTTGGGAATAAAGACTCTCTCTCTCTCTCTCTCTCTCTCTCTCTCTCTCTCTCTCTCTCCTCTCTCTCTCCTCTCTCCTCCCCCTCTCTGTCTGTCTGTCTGTCTGTCTGTCGCTCTCTCTCTCTCTCTCTCTCTCTCTCTCTCTCTCTCTCTCTCTCTCTCCTCTCTCTCTCTCTCTCATGATTTTACGCCCTCGATCGCGATAACGAAATCATCGTAAAGTGAAGTCTAGTGAGATGATTTACTTAATGTGGTGCATTTGTCGCTTAATCTGTTTTTTCCCCTCAAACGACACCTTTTTGGAAAAAAGAAAACAGCTGAACACACAAAGCAAGGGGGCAAAGTAAAGCAGGGTTTGTATTCAGTGCAACACAAACAAGCACACTTAGGGCAGTATGTCTCCATCAGGCGTTACCGTCAGGAACAAAAGACAAAAACTTGCATAATGTTTCAGAATCCATTTTGGAAGGATGTTTTGAGACATTATACATAAAGAAAGGTTATGTTTGGTGCAAGAATGGTATACCTACAATATATATATTTTTTTTTTATATAGAAAATTAATGAATGAGGATGGCAATTTCATGTCACACAGAGAGTTTTCTGACTAGTTTTCCAGGAATCAGAACTAATTTTCTTTTGTATAAGGTATTCTCGGTGCTGTTGTTCGTTCTTATGGCAGGAAATTAAATGTTGTTTTTACCAACAGATATAAATGGTTCGATCAGAAAGTATGGGTTTTTTTTTTTTTTTTTTTTAAATCAGAAAAAAGGCAAGAAATGTGTACAAAATATTGTGAATGATAACAATGCTATACCTACTTGTGTCACTAACTGGAATAATCTTTTTGAGAATCTAAACTGGAAATTGATCTTTTCTCACTGCTTTAAAACCACAACAGATGTCCAACTGAGATGGTTTCAGACTAGACTTCTACATAGGCTGCTCCCAACTCAAAGATACTTATTCATGTGTAAAATCTCTGATTCTCACTTTGTAATCAAGAAGAACAAACCATTCTTCACAGGATGCATATGGATTGTATTGTGTTAAAAATTTGTGGAATGATTTTGAAATATGTTCAAAGACAAATGCCAAACATTGTCATAATATAAACATAAACAAGGAATTGTTCATTTGGGGTCAAAGTAGATATAAAAAACTAGTAAAGTAATGGACCTCATTCTTCTGTTAGCTAAATTCTACATTATACATGTCAACTTTCGAGATGTCCATCCTACTTTGTGGCTTTGTGTGCAATTTTGAAAATAGATATAACCATTGAAAATAATTCACGCTGTTATAAATGTATAAGGCAAGGACAGTTTGAAGAAACTGGTTCCCATATCTTACAGTTAATTGCCTTAAATGCCCCTTCTTTCTTCTCATTTCCACAAATATCCTTTTATTACACGAGTTACACCAATTGTTCTTCAGTCTTGTAGCACATGTATTAGCAATTGTTAAAAGCGCATACATGTTACCCATGGCGTTCGGAGCCTGTTGCACTTTTTTTTTAATGATGGCGAAGGGTTAGCGTCGCGGACTCCGGCTGGGAGGTCGTGGGTTCGAATCCCATCAGAAGTCATGGGGTTTTTCTGACCCGACCGGCTCCCACCACGAGTTGAGTTTGCTGCGGGCCTCAGTGGGAAGACTAAGACTGGGGGAACACACAAGTCGAGTTTCATCCACGTAATGGGATGCGTTTCTGAGAGGTTGCTCAAATTTCCTGACCAACAATGAAGGTGT